>BMAT01004125.1:176089-188490 GCA_019649035.1 Elysia marginata | reverse complement strand
ACTACTACTACTACTACTACTTTAATGTCACCACTGCATTGACCCTTTATTTTGTTATAATATGTAAAATAATTCACAGCCATATCGCTCTTGATTCCTCAGTCAATGGTCGTTATATCAAGCTACGATAGACAATGACCCTGTGGACTACGTTAGTCATCCATCTCCGTGCGTGGCCTTGAAACGTAATGAGAGAAGTTCAAATCATAATACAAGTTTTAAGTGTGATTCGATGCTACAATTTCACCCGCACAACACAGTAGAGCTATCGAGATAAAGAAGACTGTTTAGGTGTAATAGGTGTTTTACAAGAAAGACTGAAAATCGAATTTAAGCAGCAAAAAGTTTATTGAAAGATCTGAGGAATTTGGCCCTACGTTTGCTTTGCAAGATCTCAATTTTGTCCTATATTTAGATGTTTGTTTCGTCGTCTCTGTTTGCATTGGGTGAAGTTCTCTAGCAGGTCTAGAAGATTCCTTTTTAGTAGTGAAGACGAAGAGTCAAGTAGTTACTATAGCATTGAATGTCCTCTTTACATTTATGAATTTTATTCAAAACATAAGATATGTCATGTAAATCTAAAGATTGTATGAAAAAATAATCATTTTGATGTATAGAGTGTGTTTGTGTGTGCTAACTAAAAACAATAAACTGTTGGCGAGAATGGAAACGAGCGTATGAAGACAATAACAAAACAATGACTATGCTGTTTTTTACATTTTGTTCTTGATAACAGCATGGTGATCGAGTTAATTGCTTATTAATAGTTTGTGTGTTTATGACCTGTGAACGATTTTGTGAAATTTCAATTCCGATGTGTGATACAGTAGTTTGTTCATTGTTCATTTATATAATTCCAAATATTGCCGTCTCTCCAAAGAGCTCGTCAGAGGTCCACAATATTCACAAATTAGTATAGGAAAATCAAAAGTGCAGAATAGATTTATTTTCATTACAAAAAGCAAACCAGAACAAAACAAGAAAAAAAGACTATAGTTTCGGAAATTAGAAAAGGAAACAGATTTTGAATTATTAGTAAAGAATAGATTACACTATAACAATATAAACTTTGAAAACACAAAAATAAGTGAACAAATGCTTGTCAAGAAGATATTTTTTTATGAGTTCGCCCCCGAAGGTAAGGGCGAAAACCAAGAAAAAACCCACTATATTATATCTAAAAGCTTTGAGGGTTTCTTAGAAATTTTACCTAGGCCTACTTTTTTAAAGATATACCGACCATCTTTGATTGCACAAAACATTTTCACCACTGTCATGATTTGTATATCGATATCCTAAATCATAAATTTAATCCAAATCTTTAGATATTAACGCAATAATTATGCCTCATAGTATTTTGTCAGTTAAAAAACATTTCAATTTTATCCTCTAAAGATTTCTTCATTTTTCCTAAAATGTAAAGGAATACTTACCTTTTTGGTTTGGTTTACTGATAATAATATATTTTCTGAATTTTTCTTGTGCGCTTTCATCTGAAAAATTTCCCAATTTTTCCTATTTTTCTCTTTAATATAACAATTTTAAAAAATTATTTCAAACTTTTTATTGAAGGTGGTACAAATTGTTAGGAACAAAATAGAGCGGTAAAAGTTACTCGTTGAAGACTTCTTCTTCTTCTTTTTGTTGTTGTTGTAGTTGTTTTTGTTTATGTTGTTTTTCTTCCTCTTTTTCCTCTTGCTATTGTCTTTGTTTTTCTTCATCTTCTTCTTCCTTATGTTCTAGGCCCAATTCTGTTTGTTTTGTACCAAGGCCCAATGTTTACGATTTTTGAAGATAATAAGTTCTTTATTACCAGTTCACAAAAAATATACAGCTATAAAATGTTTGTGCACATTTCTTTAAGTTGATTAAGTTCTTACTCAAAGTCAAAACTGTAATATGAAATCTAGGGTGTGGATGGAAGAGTAAAAACAGAATTTTAATAAAAGAAAAGAAAAAGAAATCAGAACAAAACGAACATGAGATATCAAAGTTGGCTAAATGTATTATATTATTAAACAAAAAGGAAAAAACCTAAGCATTTTTCTGGAATAAAATCTTAACATGGATATTCAAGTGAGTTTGTCAATCCACAGTGTTCCAGCTAAAAAGAAATCAGAACTTTAATATCATGCATATATGTAGAGGCCACGAAAGTATGTAAATTATCTCTTACTTTCTCCAAACCTGACTATGCCTCGTTATTCGGCATTCCTCAAAAAAAAAATATCTGCCAGTCATCCAGCGCCATGCAACAAGCCTAACTTCAAGAAAATCAGAAGCTTAAGTTTTTCGGACCCTCAGCAACAGCTTCATTGTTCCTCTGTATGAAACATAAAGTTTAAGACTGATCTCCCAGTTCATTCTAACATGAAGGGTCACCTCGCGATTAACTGAACCTTGGAAAAGTCACGAGTCAACCCACATTTTCAGATCTTGCTATGACAAAACTCGACTTATTGTGAAAGATAATCGAGCTTTTTTTTTGGTCTAACATTGTGGAATGCCTTACCACGGAATTTGCGAGAAGCAAGCTCTCTCATTCTTAGCGCGTCAAATAAGGCTCAAAGCCTACATTTATAGATGTCATAAAGAATTAAATTATCTAAGAATATGAGATCTTTTCAAGGATGTAAAGTTGGACACTATTGTATTTGTGTGCGCGTAGTTCTTTTTACAGGTGATTGTGAAGAGTTAGTCGCATGTAAGGTATGAATGTATTAATACAAGGTTGTTGGCATATCTATGAATGCATATAACGATTATTTAAAACTAAAATCTGATGAACCTAGAATCTGTCTTGTTTTCAATTGGCGTTGAATAAATGTCTTATTATTAATACTTTGTATTCTTATCATTACAATTCTATTTTTTTTGTAGTGCCGGCTGTTTCTGCCATTCAGCGATTTAAATATAAGCACCAGCCGCAAGAAAAAATGTACAGACCGTTTGCTGCTTACCATCGTAGTATTTCATCGATTGATTTAATCCTTACTGATGATATATCGTGCATGGCTTAAGATTAAACAGTGCCTGGTTTTCTCTTCTCTGTATAATTCTTAACGGAAGTTATAATACGTTTTTGTGTTATATTGGTATGTGTCAATTTTGGATTTTTATACCTTGAAATAGTGTGCATTACACACCTCGAGCCAATTGCTCGGTGCTAACGTTATTTCAAGTTAATATAAACGTTTTATTGAAAAACTTGTAACATTGTAAACATGTGAAAACTCTGTGCTGTGGCTGCTAACCCAGGAAAGTAAATTTCTGGAATAACAGACTGTTGTGTACATGGTGCTGATTGTGAATAATTTTATGTGGACAAAGGAAGAGAGAAGAAAAAGAAGAAGAAGAAGAAGAAGAAGAAGAAGAAGAAGAAGAAGAAGAAGAAGAAGAAGAAGAAAAAGAAGAAGAGAAGAGAAGAGAGAGACAGAGAGGCAGAGAGAGAGAGAGAGACAGACAGACAGAGACAGAGCAACAAACAGAGACAGAAAGAGAAGATGAAAAGAAGAGAAAGAAAATTTATCGTACATTCTGTGAATTAACAGTTAGGTTCTTCTAAATCTGTACAATTATTAATTCTAAGATGCATTTATAGTAAAAAAATTTTAAACCTGAAAGAATTCTGTTTCATGACCCTTAGCAAAGCCTTTCAGGTACCATTTTCTGTTGAACGAAGGAATAGACCTATCGCACATTTTGTATCGTTGGTTTTCAATAATCTTTGCCCACAAACACTGACTTTAAACGGAGCAGTGTGGCAAAATCGCGCTTATCTGTGTGCGGACAGGCCTCTCTAAGGCTTTTTTTTGTGCTGATATATGCTTAAGTTTGATGATTCTAATGTTAGTAAAGTTTTCAAATATTTTTTTTCCATCGCAACTTTCCGCTTTTTGCCATTTTGTTAGAAATGTACTAAAAAGTTTTCCAGAATATGGTGTTCATATCAGTTATGTTTGAATGCATCAAGCCTATATTTCAACTTGTACAAAGAGGTATATAAGCTTGAGATCAAGATTTGTGAAGATTATTTGTGGACAAAAGTTTTAAATTCTTAAAACTTTTACAAAGGGGAAACAGAATCGAGGCAGGATGCCCAAATTAAGGTCAGCAACTGGAGGCTGATAGTCTATCAAAGAATTTAAAATATTTTCAAATGTTTTAAATCTTTCCTTGCCATTAAAGCAAACTTTTAAAAAGGTTTTACTCAGAAAAAGCAATGTAAACTTCAGTCGATTAGACGTACTACTGATGGAAAAAGTAAGATCTAAAACCAATATTTATAATATTTCTGGAGTTTTTCTTACCAATGTTCCAACCTGTCAGTTTTACTCCGGAAAGCTTGGAATGTTAGATTATTTTCGTAGTATTTGTCTCTTTTGTAATGTATGAGAATCTGTGATGCTTTTGTTAAACAATAAATCGATGCTTAAACTTACATTGGAAACTTCTTTGTTGTCTGTTCAGACCGTATTAAAGTTTAAAAATGAAAGCTAGCTGTCAAAACAGTTACACTCACTTTCCTCTAGAGTTTCCCAATTGTTACAATGAGAGCCTTACCTAATCTGCTTGATAGTTTTAGGATTTTAAAAAGTCTGCAATTTACATGATATCTAGCAGGTTTTATTTTGTTTCAGCTTTTTCTTTACTTGTAACGTTTTGTAAAAGCATCTCTAAATCACGGTATGCTATGAACAAAAATATCGATAGGTTTCCATTTTTTATTCCTGATAAGTTTTACTAGTAAGCTTTACAAGAAATTTCTTTGCGTTGTTTCAGTTCTGTTTGCCTAGTGTCCTTTGGAAATGTCATGTGCTATCTTATTTCATACGTTATTTTTATATTTGACACGTTTGAATGATATATTTTTAAAGGATAAAACAGTACTATAAACTACAAAACCCATTATATTTACCGCTATTCGGAATGGTTATTTTTCTTCAAAATTTGAAAACTTGAAATAAATGCACCACCAGAAACTGAATTTTTTTTGCAAACCTTAGGTAGGCTGGTGTTGCAGCCAACGTGGAAGTCGGTTTCTTGCCAGAGACAGCGTTACCACAGCTCTATGTCTTATAGTTCTGATTATTTTGTTAAACCATGAAGGCAACAGAGAAAAGGAAGAGTCTTATTCAAGGCATTTAGTGTAGCGTCCGTAGTTACAGGCACTATGAAAGAAAAAAAATAATTTTGGTATCAAACTAGACTAATAGATTGACAAATTACATGAACTATCGTGTCAACACATCTCCCAGGAGTTTCCAAACCTTAAAAGCTACTCATGTAATGAGTACTTGATTCGTTTCGTACCGTATACTACATATCGTTGGCGTGATATTCAGCTTTAAGGACTCAAACTTTTTTGTTGTCTAAATTAACAATGCATATGCAACACACATTTATTACATTATACATACAAAAGGAAACAAACGAAGTATTAAAGGCAACCGTTTTAATACCTTTTTTCTAAGCTTAACATCTCGACCAATGCTTTTTCAGTTCAGTTCTTGTAACTGTATCGCCATTCTTTTTCAAATGGTTTCAATAGTTATTTGAGTATACAAAAACACATTTCTTATCAAACTTTTTAAAAGGAAAAAAATCATGTAGAAAGAAAATATGTGTTGTGTTGAAATATTATACAAGCATTGTTAAGAACATCGCATGAAAAAATCTTTTTACAGGGTAATTTTAGGGGAAAAGTACCCCATTCAGCGTCAATAATGTTCAATAGTTAATTGAAAAAGTAAATAAAGAAAAAATCTTAAGAAATTGATAAAATTAATAGAACAGAGGAAGAAAAAAATTTGGACAAAAAGAGGAATGTAGAACGTAGGCGAAGGAGAACGCAAAAAAAAGAAAAAAAATTATGATTTGGAAAATAATAGGGCATATCAACACTAAAAAGAAAGGAAACGGATAAATACAAGTAGAATGCAAAACAGAAAGAAACCTTGGATTTAACCGGATAGTTTACACAAGAGCGTATAGATAGATTAAAATAATGCAACAGTCTAGAAGGATCATATTGCTATAAACAGGTTGAAAGCGTTACTTTAAATAGAAAGATAAACATCATGATTTTATAGCAATATTTCAATGACTATAAGACTATAGCAAGAAAAACTACTGTCTTAAGGAATTAATGCTAAACCTGGAACATAAATTAATTGCGTTTTAATAATAATTTAGATGTCTTCATATTGTTCGAAAATCTTTTACCAAATATGAAAGAAACACTCATGTGTGACATAAAGATAATAATTATGAAGCATGATGCGGGGGCATCAAAATCAGGACTTTTCAAAGGCACATTCGAAAGATGTCACAGTTATAGTTTCATACTAGACGTCGCCTTTGTCTAGTTTTCTATCTCAAATGCCACTAAGAAAGCGGATCTGAATATGGAGTTTTCTCATACATAAAGATCTGTTGGTTTAAGCTGGAAAACTTTCAGTTCTTTTTATCAAATAAAAAGGGAACTTATTCAAATAAACGGCATGGTTATCTTGTTATCCGTTTAAATAAAACACACCAGCGCACTTAGGGTTTTATAAAGCTGTACTAAATTTATTTTTAACATGTTTGACTTCTTTCCTCTAAATTTAACGCTGCATAATGAATATAATCAGGCCTGGTATTGCATAATCACTACCAGTACTTTGCAACTGGTGATTTTGTTCTGGTTTTTTTTTTTTGCAAGTCAGACGTTTTTATTCCATATTTTTTCGCTTTTCCTCTCTCTCCTTTTTGTGTCTTTCCTCTGAGCCTCCAACATTAATGATATTTTGTTACCTTTCAGTCTCTAGGTTTTGGCGTCCCGTCGACAACCCGAGGTTTGCGAGTTGTTCTGTTATCGGTTCGAGTTTTGCGAGTTGTTCTGTTATCGGTTCGAGGTTTGCGAGTAGACTTTTCACCGGATCTAGACTTACCATCTACTTGGCCTCTAAGTCTTCTTCTCTCAAGTCTGCGGGCTCTCCAGTCGAGAAACTTCCCGCCTCTTCTTTTGCTAGACCGAGATCTCCAACTTCCTCTACCATTTGCCGTGGTACCCCCGGATCTGCGACCTGCTCGCCATTTCGCTGTTTCATCGTTCTTGCCTTTCGTTTTGCCAGATCTTTCCATTGTTTTGTTCCCTGCTTTACCATCCCCATCATCAACTGCCGTGCTATTGTTAGTTCTAGACCCACCATTCGTTCTACCATTTGCCCTGTTACCTCTAGACCATTTAGATGTGCCACTCCTTTTCCGACTTTTCCAGTTACCTTTAGACCTATTTGAAGCACTTCTCGATTTCCAGTTTCTCCTTTTACCAGATTCTCCGCTAGTTTCATCGGATGTCCCGTTGGTCCTATCACCCCTAGATCTGTTAGACGCACCACCTTTTCTCCAAGTTTTCCGATCACCCCCGGACCTACTCGATTCAAGACTCGTTGTTCCATTGGTCTTATCACCGGATCCACTACCAGCTGTTTTAGACGCACCATCCTGCCTTCCATTTGTCCGATTGCTTCTAGGCCGACTATTTGCACCACTCGTTCTCTCATCTGTAGTGTTACGTGATCCACCACTAGCTATAGTAGAAACACGACTCCTTCTTCTGTTTGCTCTCCAATTTGTGAGGTTAGAGAATCTACTGCTAGACCAAGACGTGCTGCCGGATCTGTATCTAGGCTTCCCACTCGGTGTCCGCTTCCGTTTCTTGTCCTTATTCTGCCCTCTGGCCGCCGCACGGCTCGAACCATGGTCACATGTCGTGGGTTCCTGGCGGACTTTTCCTGACCAGCGCATGTTGGCCTTACACTTTGCGGCGCGCTGCCCTTTGCGGATGTAACCAGGCTTGCATTTGATGAGGCAACGTGTCCGGAATGGAACCCGAGGCAGCATACAGACCGGAGGGTGAAGGTAACCGTTGTTCGGTATAGGAAGCCGTTCACAGGGAAGAGCTGAGGACGATAACAACCACGAAAATTGAAAGTAAAGTGATTGATTGATGTACTGATTTCTCTACCGTTTCAATTCCTCAAATCCGACAATGACGTTTGCTCTGATCACTCTTTAATTCATCAAAATTACAAATTAAACCACCCAAAACAACGCCTTGATTCAATCCTTCCCTGATCTAACCTTTTCAAATCAAGTCACCGATCAGTATACTATTTTTATGCATTTATTTTATAAGGCTGTGCTCTTGTTCTGAAATTGGCAGTGATATTCTTAGCTTCCTCTTAAGCCTCGCCGCCTTCTCTGACAACCTATTCAATACTGTTGTTGTTATTATTATTATTATTAGTTATTATTATAATTATTATTATTACGACAATTATGTTTTGTATAAATATCTGAAAAATGATTGGGTAAAGTAGATAATATTTTCCTTAAGACCCGTTATGCTCTTTTTAATCCATTTCATACATAATATCAAATCTATATGAGTTTAAAGGTCTCACCATCGCACTTAGGTTGATTTCCTGTCCAGGTAAAGTTGCTAAGACAAGTTCTGTTCTGAGAGCCTTCCAACATCAACATCCCTCGACATTTGTATTCACAGGTAGTGCCAGGCTCCACATGTTCTCCAGCTGGATAGAGCAAGTAGGGATTGTTGATTTTTTTACTATCATTTGAGACGAATACATTCTAGACAGAATCAAACTCAACACAGACTGAGTAGAGATACAATGGAGTTTTGAGAGACAGACAATAATGAGTCTATAAAAAAATCAAGATCACCCTCAGAGGTTACTATTAAATAGGATAAATATCTGCAATCGGCCTCAAGAAATTATCAACCTTTATTCAAATTTAATATTAATAAAAAGAAGACTTTCCATAACTTCGAAACAAGTGGCATAAAAAACTTTGACATCAGCTTTGGAGTAAAAATCTGAAAAAACTCGATGTATATCCAAAATAGAACATTACTGAAGTTAAATGGGAAAAGCTAATTTACAAGAAAATGTAGACCCATAGTCGCCTTTTATTTCTATAGCTTAAGTTAGAAATATACAACCAAACCGGCTATTGCATCTCTAGTTTGAATTAAAGAAAGAAACAGGGCAAGGCGGTAATGGAAAAGAAAACGCGTTTGGACTCTGTATTTACTTTAAGAAAGAAGGGGGATGGTCAAGTAAGTAAAATAGAGAAACTTATACTGTATATCTGTAAAATCTCAAACCTTTTGCCATTTGGGCACAGACAGCTGACTTAAACTTGGCAAATTTCGGAGGCTGAAGCAAGGGACATTTGGTGGGGTTGCAGCTTTTAGCGTCGACTCCCAACAGATACCCTTCTTTACAGCTGCACGTAAATGATCCTCTTGTGTTTTGACAAACATGGGCGCAGCCGCCGTTGTTTTGAGCGCACTCGTTGACGTCTTGGCACTTATCTCCCGTCTCCGGGTTGCCATCGAAACCTCTGGGACATTTACACTCATGGATCGACTCGGTAGCTTTCCCAGCAGTAGTCATACCGGGGGGACACAACTCGCAGTTGATTGCAGAATCCCGGAGACCTCGGTAGCTTCCCTTTGGACACGGGGCACACCGAGTGCCTTGTCTGTAGAAGCCAGCGTGACAGTCGCAGCGAAAAGAACCCGGGAGATTGATACAGCGGTGCTGACAAATTCTGTCCCGTTCACATTCATCGATATCTGGGAAATTGGAAAGTGCAAAAGGTTTAGGACAAAGTTTTGATCATTTTGATTAAACAAGTCTGATCTTATTGAAGTAATGCTTTATTCGGGGTGAGGGGGGAAGTCATCAAAAACCGTTAAAACATACTACCGAACGACACACCACCGTAATTAACAAAATTAATATACAATTGGCCTAACAAAACAGTTGTCAGAAAATGCTAGACTATTAACTCTTGTTAAAGTTCTTGGCTATCATTAAATCAAAGTTTTCTTTTCTGCAAAAGTCTGTTATGCTTCTTAAGCAAAAGATAAATTCTGAAGACTCGTATGTCCCATGCAAGTAATGACTATTATAAGGCGTAAAAGAAAAAAGTCCTAGATTATAAGAAAGAAACAAAACAAACGAAAATCCACAGCAAAGGACTGACCTGCACAACTGCGCATGTCGCGGGCCAGTGTGTACCCAGGCCGTCTGCACTGACAGGTGAACGAGCCAATTGAGTTGGCGCAAATGTCCTCACACGGCTTGGACTCGAGGCCCAAACCCATACTGCCACGAGGGTCACACTCATCAATGTCCGAGCACTGCCGACCGTCCCTGTAGAGGCGATAGCCAGGGATATTGCACTCACACCTGTAGGAACCGGGGGTGTTGATGCAAGTGTCCGTACAGCCTCCGTTCTGTTTCCTACATTCATCAATGTCTGAGAGATGAATCACATAATCTAATAAGATACAGCACAGGCTAAATTCAAATGAAAGAACAAAATAACGATTTAAGTAGATTAACAACACCTTTAAAAATATATTGAATATAGGTTGGTTTATTGGTCAGCTGTATTCCTTGACTATTTTTTATACAGCCCAGACACGAGATGCTTTTATCCGACCTTTTCAGTGACTGGATAGTTACCATCAAGAAAAATAGAACAAGGTAGCAAAGTAGCCATGTGTTTAGAGTCATTTCATTGAATGAAAAGAATATGGCTGAAGCAATTTATGCATATTTTAAACGTAAATATAGCACAGATGAAAACCGAAAGGGTATATAAATCCAAGTTCGGCATAGATTTAGACCATGCTGTTCTTTCTACATGTATTTCTAAGTTATTAATAAAAAAATTGAAATGATGCTAATTGAAGTAGCCTGATTTTCACATAAACTATCTCCTATTTCCATCTAAGGAAAATATTCTGATTTAATAAATTTATGGCAATTTTGTTTTGTTTTGACGTTGCATGTTATAAATCTGTATATAATTTACATATTACAGGAAACCATTCTGAAACGAAATTTTCACAGGATAGGCAATTTTCAGGTCTAGGCTAACTTATTCTATCTCTATCTTTGTGTTTTACCTCTGCACTTCTTGCGGTCTCGCATGAGTCTGTGACCAGATGGGCATGTACACTTGGCTCCCGTCGGGCTGTTGATGCACTTGTACTCACAGCCGTGTTTGCGCGACGCGCATGCATTCGTATCTGTTACCAGAGAGAATTTATATACAAAGGTAGGGTGAAAAAGCAGTATGAGTTTTATACAACACCATTTCACACTATTTCGCTTCATAAAAATACGGATGCACAGCCACATCCCCTTAGAGTGGACATGTCAGGTTTTTAACAATATAGAGTCACAATATTATTCTTCATGTCTGTGAGCTATTTTGGAAGACAAAAAGAAACAACAAAACCAACGAAACGATTATCAAAGAACGTTTAATAGGCTTCAGTATAATAATTATGTACACCCCCTTGTAGAAATGGGAAATAGCTGCTAGCTTATGATGTAACTGTAAAATGCGACACACGCATTAAAAAAGCAGCCCCTATTTCCAATTTGACCCTCTTTCAAGAATCTTTTAAACTGTGATCTAGATTTAGAGTAAAAAACTTAAAGTATATTTATTCGTTTCATTCGCTGTGTAAAAAGGGTGAAACGTGTGAGCGGCTCTAGTTCTGCAACGATAACGCAGTTTTTAAGGTGTTTTAAATTCGTATACCAGTAATGATATTCTACTTTCTTCTTTGACTCTCAGCTTCCCAAAAAGCAGAGGCCGCCAACAAAGGTCCTACATCCTCATCCTATCTTGTGCCATCTTTTCCAGTTCGGTTTATGTCTTCTCTACAGCTGCCATCTCTGCCTCTGTTTGTCTCCTCCACGCCATTTTTGGCCTCCCTCTGGCTCTGCGTCCCTGTGGGTTCCATACCAAGCTATGCCTTGTAATGCACTGCTATGGATTCGTTAAAGTGTGCCCAATCCATCTGCATTTTCCTCTCATCTACATGATCGTTGCTGTGTTCTTTCCCAGTGTATGCTGATGGTACGTCTCACACATCTGTTGCTGAAGGACTATAGTTTCTGAAGTGTTGTCTTGTTGGTTCGCAATGTCCCTGCTCCGTAGAATAGGACTGCCTTCACACTTGAGTTGAAGATTTTTATCTTTGTCCTTTCTTTAATGATCTTGCTGGGCCAACTTTTTCAGTCCTAAGAGGGCTTGACGAGCTTCCTGTATCCGTTTCTTTACATTTTCCTATACTCCTCCCCCTCTTTGTTGATAGTACTTCCTAGGTAAGTGAAACTGTCAACATCCTCTAATTCCTCATCCTTCACCGTAACTGGTCTGTTGGTGTTAGTTTTTAGTTTGAGAGTTTTTGCCTTGTTTTTGTTTATTTTAAGTCCTGGACTTTTTGAAATTGTGTTCAGGGTGGCAATTTTTTCTTGCATTTGTAGGTGATTGTGGAAGAGTGTCCAGTGATGGGT
>BMAT01004125.1:125484-135615 GCA_019649035.1 Elysia marginata | reverse complement strand
ATTACTACTACTAATACTACTACTACTGCTACTACTAATACTACTGCTACTACTACTACCAGGCCTACTACTACTATTACTACTGCTACTTCTACTAATAGAACTATTACTATTACTACTACTACTACTACTACTACTACTACTACTACTTTTACTACTGCCACTACTACTCTTACTACTACTACTACTACTACTACTACTACTACTACTACTTCTATTCTATCTCTTGTGTTCCGCTTTCTATGTCTATTCCCTACTCCACTTATCCAGGTCAGAGTCTCAGTATGAAATAGACTTTGTAAAATATAGAACGACCTCTCTTCTGCCCCTTTCTTCTCCACATTTTTCTTTAATTTTTACATTCTAGTATTCTCTCTAATAGTTTTAATCCATATCATTTGACACAATATCGCCCTATACTTTTTTCATACGTCCCTCTCCCTCCTTCTCTTCGTTGTAATTTTTAGTCTTAGGAGTCATATCACAATTTGCTTTTATTCCTCTGACCCTAAATTTGAAGTCCAGAGAAGTTAAAAAGTTATTTTTAATTTGCACAGCCTTCCGTCTTTCCTCTCATACTCGCTTTTTTTGAACCTCTCTGTCACCTCTCAGTCCTTTCAGTGTCTCCTCTCATTTTCCACTCTTATTCTCTTTCAATATCTTATTTTTGTTTCTCCCCTCCCCATCAGTCTGCTTATCAAATTGACAAACTATTGTTGTGTAAATAAATATGTTTTAGAACAGAACTATGCTTCCATCATTTTCCTGGTTTGTTTCCTTCATTTGAAGTTAAATCTATGCGTTTATGAACCAACAAGCATATTTCCCCTTCGTCTCTCTCGATTTAAGCTACTTCTTCTATCTGTCTGTCTATCTATCTATCTATCTATCTATCTATCTATCTATCTATCTATCTATCTATCTATCTATCTTTTTATCTATCTATCTATCTATCTTTTTATCTATCTATATATCTATCTGTCTGTTTATCTATCTATTTATCTATCTATCTATCTATCTGTCGGTCTGCCCTTCTATCTATTAGTCTATCTGCCCATCCATCTATTTATCTATCCATTCATATATCTATCAATTCATATACCTTTCTATCTGTTTATCCAAGCGTATTAAATATCTATCAGTCTGTTTCCTTTTGTGCTACTTTTTTTCTTCTAGACTTTATCCCTTCTCCAATCCTATTATCCCTTATGTTGTAGGATGTCACACCTTAATTTTCCCTCTCGGTTTCCTTTTCTTTTCTTCTTTTTCTTTCCTTTTTTTCTCCCTCAATGCTCTAATATTTTTTATTCTCTCCCTCTCTGCTATAAGTGTGGCCAAAGTTTCGCAGTTAAAAATCTTCTGTCTCCCTTTTCGCATTTACCAACCTCTCTACTTCCACTTCCTTTTTTCCTCGGCAACGATTTGCTAGACTAGAATAAAGACTCCCAGTATCAATTTTATTTTTATTTACCTAAACCTAGATCTAGAATAAAGATATGATGGAGTTCTGAGTACAATTTAAAATAAAGACGCCTTTCTCTCTGCCATTCTTCTTCACCTAGATATTGATCTAGAATCTAGGTTGCATGGAACTTAAAATGTTCTTAAGTAATCAGTCTAGAATCAACAACTAAATGGTAAGTTTAAACTACTGGTTATTTTAAAGATTGTAAGGTGTGGTTTCTAGTGACCCTCATTAAAACTAATGTTCTATATAGAATTTAGAAAAGCAAAAAAGTTTTCTCATAAGCTTCTAATTTCACAACTTATTACAGTGCAAAAAAATTAAAGACTGAAAATTTGTTACGAGCATGGTGCAAAAACGATTTGCGAACGTCTTCATTGTTGAAAACGTACCTTAATTACTTTTTAGGTTCCATTCTTTCACTCTATAAAATACTATTTATTTTTATGCTTTTAGTTCTTAAAATGAACTGTTTTAAAAAGAAATTAATTCCCGCAAAGACTGGTGTCATTCTTTTATTATTCAATTATCGTTGGAAAAAACTGACCCTCGCCGATATCGATTACCTTTGCCACTATTATCATCACCATGGTTTAAGTCATCATTTTGGGTTATAGCATAGCGAAACTTTTTTTGTCCTAATTCTTTCCAACACTTAAACACACTGACATCGCATGCTTTCTGACTTTGCATTGCAGCCTGTTTCCGTCAGTCTTGAACCCTATTTTGAGCACATACGGTCCAAAATTAAACCTGTTTCCTACATTCCCGTCCCTTGTGGGGGGTCGCTATACTGATCCCCATTTCAGTAATACCCCCTGGCGATTGTAGACGGAAAGATCATCCAAGTTGACCCTAAATATCCACCGGGCTCAGGTGCAAAAACCAGGCTGGGAGATGGCCACGAATGTGGACAGTTGAGATCTATGACGTCGTTGAAACGTCATTAAGCCTGACCTCAAGAGAAATCAGTTCGCAAGTACAGCAGAACTGATGACGTCAATCAACTAGGTTTTCCTGCTGGATCAAACCGTGACATTTGAGGTTTAAAAACAATATGGTTGGATTCGTCGTTAACTCCCTGTCTTCTGGTCCTTTTGTCTATTCGAAACGCTCTGCATCATTCTCTCGGTGTCGTTCCCTTTCTCTCTTGTCCTTCTATATTTCTATTTCTCCCCCAAACCTCTCTCTCTATCGCACTTATACTTTATCGTTATTACTTGCTAGCCTTTTCACTGCGACTGCATGACTTATCACAGTTTTAAAAAATCAGTTTTGTTTCTGTGTTTTTTTTTTTTTTGTATTTTGAAAACCGTATTTGATTATGTCGTCAGTAGCAAAAGTTCAGGATAAAGAGCAGCCAACTTCTATGCAGGAAACAGCGGAATATTATTATAACAAATTATTTTCTACATGAGTTTTCCAAAATAAAAAAGAACAGGAATTTTCCTTATATTTTTCAAAAAATGTTCAGTTCAAAGTCAATATAACAAAAACAATTGCAAGGTCTTATTTTCTAAACTTAAAGATCCAAGTAATTTTTTTCTAAAAAAAACTTGCAAATATCTAAAAACGCAAAAAGGAAGAAAGAAACATGTTTATCTGTTCAATAATAACATTGAGTACAGAGCTAAGACTTGAAAAAGCACGCAAATAATATCACATTATGAACGTGTAGAAAGGGAGATAAAGGTTTGTCTGGGGGGGGGGGAAGAAGGAGAGAGAGAGATCTTGACATTTTCATTCTTCAACAGTTGGACAATATTAAAGATGTCCAGGTATTGAAAACCGCACCTTCAGATAGTCAATAGGATATATTTCTTTAACCTTGATACGGAACTGTCGATACTTCATTGTGTGCTGATAACAAAAGCTTTTATAGATCTAGACTTTGCTTGAGCCCTACCCACGAGTACATGTATTGCCGGAAAAGAAAATGGGGAATACCCACCCAAATACTTGTATTGACTCAGTGGCATTAGCACAACGACTTTTGGGGGTGGCGGTGAATTTACTTAAACTTCGTGACAGCGCGAACCATCACCGCTTTGGGCTCTGCGCTTTCCGGTGTCTGAGGACCCCCACGAGCATGCATATCTGTCATTTATTAGTCCTCAAGCTTCCATGGGTCTACTTCTCTTATCTTAAAAACGGTGAGACGAATCCTTTTCGTCAGAATCATAAAGCAGCAGAGATAAGTGAAACATGGCAACGATAAATTTCTTATTAAGTTCTGATCCGATAAATGTGATATCAAGTCGGAGACTTCGAGATTCATAATGATTAAAAGTACCCTTTGATGCGGTAGGATGTACGCTGCATGAGATCAGGAAAGATAGGGAAACATTCCCTAAATATTTAAGGATACATTGAGTAAGCTTGTAGCAGAATTTATACTGGAAGCTTAGAAGAAAAAAACCTGGAATATGAAGGCTACATTCTTGAAGGAAAAGGCTATTAAGGTATTCTTGTCACGATGCAAGAGGTGAAACATTAATTAAAAGTTTGTTCTCTTATTTTCACAATAAAGTTTTACACACAAAAAAAATAAAAACATCACCATTTAGTCGCGTTGGTCCATGTAAAAACAGAGTGAAAAAATGAACGAAAGAGATAAAATAATGAGAGGGACGAAAGAAAGGTAAAAAGAGAGGGAGGGGAGAGGGAAAAGGAGTGAAGGAGGGGAGAGGAAGACTGAGAGTTAGAAAATAATAGGGAGGGAGAATGAGAGAGAGAGACAGAGAGACAGAGAAGGGGGGTGTGAGAGTAAGATCTCAGTAACAAACTGTAAGAACGCTAACTGGTTTCTTTCGGCATAAACGAATGAATGAGGACATCAGTAGAAGTACTTACAATTTCCCCCTCTTAGCTTAGAAGAGTTCCAAGTGATACAAAATGGAAAGATAATAATTGCACTTCATTCGGCTTGGCACATACATCGAAATTTGACAGGCATGGGGTATAGAAATTTTGCGGACAAACCTAATCGGAACATAAATGTATGTGAGTTTATAGGTATTCACTCTTAGTTCAGCGATGCTTGTTTAAAACAAGGTGTAAAGATGCTTCTCACAAAGGTTTTGTATGAAAGTATAGAGAGGAAGAGAGATAGATAGATAGATAGAGAGAGAGAGAGAGAGAGAGAAAGAGAGAGAAAACTTTCTAAATACAAATAGATACATAACAATGCATATTCACCAATGAATTTTAAAAAAGTAAGAGAGAAAAGGGAAGAGGCAGTCAGTGATATGAAAGGAAGAGAGCAAGCAAAAAAATAAATTATAGAAAAACATGAAAAATAGAAAGAAAGAAATGAGTAGATCTAGATGATTATCTTTCCAGCCATTGGGTATACGGCTTTAACTCTAATTCATTCCTGCTGCTGGCTCGTCTTGGTTTTTTATATAGTCAGCGTTATGAAACACAGTATCGTGTATCTTCAGTAGAACATTCTTAATAATAAAAAAAAAAACCTGCTCAGTCATTGTGTAAATCATGTGATATTAAAAAAACAGTCAAACAAAGTGAACAGAAGCGAAGTTGTTATCTGATGTCTGTGCCCTTGAAAAGGCAAACCCTTTAAAAGCTAGCCATGCCCGGAGATCATGTGACGTTTGAGATCTTGGCTGCGTGGACACTGTAATCTATCACCTAGACTCCACATCATAGTCATGCCACGGAGTCCAGATAAAGTTGCGCCAGGTAGTACCACACCACAGGCCCGGCACAAGAGGTTTCCAAAGCTAAGAAGTAAAGATAGGCCTAGCCTGTCAACGCATGTCAGATGCATGCTGCATACGAGTACTTGCTATCTTCGTTTGTTCACCCAAACTATATTATATATACATATTATATTGTCCAACACAAAGTTTTTCACGGGTCGTTTGAACAAAATTTAATCACGGTGGAAATGATAATTATGCTGGCCAAGAGCTGTAACAGATATGAATCCAGCCCTTTGGTATTGAAAAGCATATTTTTAATAATTGAAAATAACTATTTTACGAATTATTGGGATATCGAGAATACTCAAATCGAGTGCCGTTAGACATAAAAAAGTCCGTGAGCTGTAGCGGAGGCGATCTAATCAAAGTTTTATCAACATCTTTAAGGAGATAAGATGGTTGTATGACTTTTTTTCCAATCAACCACAGACCAGTTAACTTAGGCAGGCTTCAGATAGCCTATCAGACTGCCCTGTATCCATGCTCTCGGGTCCCTATCCTTAACATTAATTATATTATCGTAGGGTTAAGAGTTCAAGCTTTGTCCTAACACTGCTTACTGCAGCACGGTTAAATGTAGTGGCAATTAGCTGCCAAACTGAGTGTCGCGAGTCGTAGTGAGGCCAGGAAAGTCAAGTCCAAGCGCAGTTATTCAATATCTTATCAAACCTTCAGTGTTTATCTCACGAGATTCCATAACAGTCACTCTGATACATTCGTTTGATAATACTTTATTTTCAACTCCAGCGTCCGATCCTCGCCGTTCCTTAGTGGGCTGGATTCCACTGGATTCAAGTTGCATACTTACCAGGTTCTATCTACTAAATGTATAGTAAACAAGTGACAAGAAATGAACAAAAGTCATAGCAATTTTAGGAAGAGCAGAATTTTTTTCAGCATTGCGTAATTTTCGATTGGGTAATGGTTGCAATATCAACATAGTGTAAGACTGTTAAAATGTTACAAGCAATATAATTTAAAAAAAACCCGCAATTATTGGAAAAAATTTTATCAGTCAGTGATATCAGAAACTATATTGACTATTATTGTTCTCATTCAAATGATTGTTCTAAATAAACTTGCCGTCAGGTGGCGATTGACAACTGCATCTGTGTCAAGTGTCAAAGTGACACACAAAACTGCTATATATAAACATGACTTTAAGATAACTCTTCGAGCTGTTTTGTAGAGCTGTTATCACTGACAGCTAAAATGGTACTGCGTATTTGGGAAAGAGAAACTGATAAAATAGAGTTCCCAATATGGTCTATACGTGTTGGACAATATGTGTGAATTTACTGCGTTCATAAGGGCCTGGTGTGCTCATGCTAAGAAACGATATGGTTATAAAGACAAATGTGAATCCACAGTCGCGGTCAAATAATACGATTATAATTGTATCTATAAAGTCTAAATTCACAATTAAAATACTGATTAAAATGAACAGCGTGATACTAAAAGCCTCGGACAATTGTATCAATAAAAAAGTGCGTACAGAATGGAATCTTTTTGTAGAATTATAGTGCTCATAGAAATATTACAACAACATACACCTATTGATTACCCATGTCAAACTGTTTTATTTCACAAAGATGAAACTCCTTGTCACAACTTACATTATTTATAAGTGGCTGAATCCAAAAGAAGCCATTAAGGGGAAACATATCAATGAAAAGACAAAAAACTTTTTCCAATTATGCCATACGAGCTGATGCTCCCTCAAAATTCATAGTTTTGACTCATCCATCTATCTTCCCACCAGCTCTGTGGCCTAGCGGTAAAGACACTCGCTCAGAGATCGGGAGGTACGGGTTCGATCCCGGGCCGAGTCAAGCCAAGGACTTTAAAATTGGTATTAATAGCTGATCCGCCTGGTGTCTGGCATTATGGATTTAGTGCTAAGTCTGGTGGGCCCGGTGTCAGGATAATGTGACTGGGTGTGGTGTATGCAGCGCTCCGTACATCACAGTGTGGCAGTACGCTTTCAATTGTCCCAAGCGCCGTCTCTGATATAACCTTGTAGTTGAAAAGAGACGTTAAAATTCAAACAACCAACCAATCAACCTCTATCTTCCCCATTTTAATAAGTGTATGTCTATAAAAAGGAAGTTTCATGTAGGAGGATTTTACTAAGCCTAAGTGTCTTTTTATTTAAGTTGTTAACTTGAACGGGAAAGCTACAATGCCACCAAGGAACCCTAACATCCGGCTACACACCAACACATAGCCACAGAAATCAAACACGTCAACAAATTAAACTGAAAACATGAGAGACGATAGTTTTGGAAGTGTTTATATGAAATAGAGGCAGCCATTGCAAACGTAGTTTAATTAACACGTGTAGGTTAGCTGACATTGGTTATTTATCATATTGACTCTTTTGTTTAAAAACCACTTGATTTCAGCACTTTTTAAATATTTACAATAAACACGAAAAGGATCTTTCAGATATTAGGTTATAACTTTTTTAAAATTTTATTTTAAAGACTTTGCCACTACTTTGCCTTTAGTAACTTTTTAGGGCTCAAGTGTCATGGATCACAATCACCATCGTCTGAATGTGTTTTTTCTTAAGTTCAAGTTTAAGATCAAGTTCAAATGAAAGTTTATTTTCCTCATAAGGCTCATTGTTTTGGTTTTACAGCATGAAATACAGAAGAGACATAAGAACTTGCACAGGTATACAAACATCACTTAATTTCACACTGTCATTTACACTAGCTACCGAACAATTTCAACATTTTTGACATACAAAGAATATAGACCATGCATACCCAAGTAAACGTAGAAAGGCCTTTGACATCATGGCTAAAGTTTTACAGCATAGGGCAGGAAGGATTTCCTATAGCGCTCGTGTTTGCACCTAAACAGAATTGGTCTTCCTAATCTGCCTGAGTACCTCATCTGATTGCATCGGGGATGCTTGGCGTCTTTCATAATTGATAAGATTTTTCTGGCATTACAAAGTATAAACTTATAAACTTTCTTCAGCGTGTCTTGCATTGCACTTCCATGATTCTATTGTTAACATCTCAAGAGAAAAAAAATTGGGTTACGGAGAAAACGTTGATTCTCTCGTTTAAAAGGACGTGTTATTTTAATTTTAAAAAAGAAAGGAACAACGGTGCTTTTTAATTCTTACTTTATGACCAATATGTAACGTTTGCCTCTTTCATAATAGCTTAACATGAAAAAATCATATGAAACTGTCCAAACATTTGTGTACAATAGATTGAACCGTGTTTGGCAAATTACAAATAGGTTTTTCCTCCATTTCTTGAAAATGTGTTTGTAAGAACATTGCTTATGAAACAAGCTTTGTTCTGCAATTTTGCTCCCGTTTTTTTTGTTCAAAGTTGCCGTGAAAAATGCAAAACAAAACGAACTGCTTTCAAATTGAAACGGTGAAGTTTTAGTATTCGATCGGTAATTTAAGGGGGAAAAGAGATTGATGACGACAGCAAGTGAGAAAGAAATAGAAAAGAAAGAGAGAAAACAAATTCAAACATGCCAATTCAGAATCGAAAACATGAGAATCTCTATATGGAAAGAAAAAAAAAACAGCAGAGAGAGTGAGTGAGAGAGAGGCAGAGACAGAGACAGAGAGAGAGAGAGAGAGAGAGAGAGAGAAATAGAGAGAGAGGGTCGAGATTATGTCAGACACAAGTAAAACATGTCAAAACCGATCAAAACTAGATACATATATAAACCTAATCGAAAATCTAGATTACTAATCTATGTTTCTCTAAAAAGGCAGATCCCAAGAGTTGTTTTTGTTTTGTTTGTTCGTCATTTCCGCAGGCTTGAGGTCTGTTGCTATATTTAGAAATGACCATCTGGCCTCGACCTCTGGTCCAGGTGACATTAATTGTGTTGTCGGAAAAACAGGATGCGGGTCTGACTCAAACACAGCAACAATCCTGAGCTAGCTGAGGATGGCCGTGCTCCACGATGAAGAAAAAAGATGACTAGATATCTGGGTTTTTTTCGGCCCTCGTGGAAAAAAACCCCGGAAATTTCAGGCAAAAGAAATGACTCAAAGAAACAAATCTGAGGGCAAAGATAGAGAGACAGTGAAAAGAGATATATAACTAAAGACATGTAGATATATGGATAGATAGATCGATAGATAGATAGATAGATAGATAGATAGAGAGAGAGAGAGAGAGAGAGAGACAGAGAGAGTGTCTGAGTGAATGAAAGTTTGAGAAATAAAGCATATGGCTTGACAAAGATAAGTTGACTATCATTATCAAGACTGCTATTCTTTACAATTCGCTGCTCTGACTTGGCACTAGTTGACTCAATTGACGTCGTGCTGATTTTAAGTCCTTCAAGGTGTTCTGGAATTGACTCGTTTGAAGGGGATAGATTTTGCCACAAATAACTTGTTCAGGCTGCTTTATATTGGCCGTTTTGCAAATAGACATCAAGATTATACATTACCGGTGTTGAATAAACTATATTAAGTTAGAAAACTCTGTTTACCAACTAAAGAACGAGTTTCGTACAGTATCAATAATTTCCATATTTTGTTAGCTACTTAGGAAGTTTTCTCAACATGTCCTGTTTTTTTTTTTCCACCATGCATGGGGGATGGGCTGAGCAAGAGGAATGGGGGATGTTAATTTCGTAGTGAGTGGATTGAAAAAAAGGAAGGAGGCACGTAAAAAAGAAATATTTTTAAAAGAAGAGATATAAAGAAGGTGAGACAAAGAAGGTAAAAGACACAAGAAGAGGCAAAGAAAGAGAGGGAGAGAGAGAAAGAGAGAGAGAACAAAAAAGAGAGAGAAACTATACATAGCAAAGAAGGAGATAAAGGAGATCGAGAGCAAAGAACCAGAGAGGAACGAATAAAGAGAGGCAAAAGAGGGCCAGGGCAAGAGAGAGGGGGGGAGAAAGAAAGTAAAAAAAAGAGATAGAGATAGATAGATAGATAGA
>BMAT01004125.1:114242-125377 GCA_019649035.1 Elysia marginata | reverse complement strand
GGAGAGAAAGTAAAAGAGAGAGAGAGAGAGCGAGAGGCAGAGAGAGAGACAGAGAGAGGCAACGAGTGTTAGTTAAATTGGTCTCGAGAAGATTTCTTCTTATTAGTAATGCTAAGATCTGTATAATATAATAAGATTAAAAAATCCCCTTAGTTTTTTTACGGCTGTAGACGCATACCTGTGTACACAACAACCTTTGCAGTTTGCAGTTGTCTCCTCGAGTCTCAACTCAAAACAGGCCACAAACATGCGCAATACATACTTGATGGCGCGATACATTTTTTTACTTACACATATTAAAGGAGTGGGAAATTAGGTACATAGCTGTATTGTATACGTTGACGAGATGATGTTGATGTCTTGCTTGTGGGTTCATCCGGGACTTTTATTGAGTCATTGCGGATTAAAAAAAAAAGAAATCAATTTTAGAACTTTGTAAACCTCTCTAAAAATTTCAATTTTATTCAAAGAATCCTGTTTGACCGTCCAACGTATCAGTAGTCATAATCTCCCAACAGTACAAACAAAGCTATCAATTATTAAAAATATCGATCATAAGGACTCTAGTGTACATGCAGTTCAAGCATATGCCAAAGAGTTCCACCTGATCCTTGTTGTGTTAACTCCTTCGACTGAAAAAATATTTTCACATGGCTCTTTAAACCCACTGCAGCTTCCCTCGCTATTTCCAATTGTAGAAAAATAGTGTTGTGAAGATAATTTGTGTTTTGGGCCAGGTACACCCTAACAAACCTCCCATTCAAAGAAATCCAACTAACAGTTTGGCATTTTGAATTCCTTTATATTTTCTGAGCAAAATGCAATTTGTTTTATCAAAATACTTAAAGTGGAGCTGGAGGTATATGACTTTCTTTGAAATGTAAAGTCGAACAACAAGAAACGAAGAAATGTGCCTGTAATGTTTTGTGAACGGTACAATTTTAAAGCAGAATGGTTTTGCAAAAATTCAAACTTAAAAACGTTTAATGGTCGAAAATTGTTTCATTAAACATTGCCTAATTTACTAACATTTTAATTATATACTGTTATTAAAATTATATACTATTATACAGGTACTAGTACAAGAAGCTTTTTTTTTCTTTTTACGTATACGGTACATAATGTTGAATCTAGTGTCGACGGCAGATATAGATACTTAGAGGAAGTTATAGCTACAATTTGCACCTAATTATGTACAAGCTTATTGCACAGTTCAATGTCATGTGACTTTGCACAAGCTTGAGTGCAATGTACATACATTTTCTGTGGCTAGTGCAATGTGCAAAGTTCAATGTGCAAGTTACAAGTACTATGGTGTTCATATCTTATTCTTGTATTTACAGATTGATGTTGTGTGTGTATGTACTTTGTGTGTTGTAGGCAAAAACGCCAAACCCAAAATTTCAGTTGTAATTTTGGCGAGGCCAAGTGGTTCTTTTCTGATTCCAAGAAAATCACTCTAGACCGTCGCCACGAGTATCCTTAAACCACAAAAGTATTAAATGAGTAATGAGCATGGGGAAGATTTAGTACATGTACTAGTTTGGAGATAATAAAAAGACCAGATTATTGTACTTATCTTTCGATCAGAAGGAGGTGTGGCTATACTGCATTTACACTTGAAATCAGCCGAAACCACTCTCCTTCAAAATTACATAAAGTCGAAATGATCTCTTTTGTGCATGAGAAGAGTTATTTAGATTCCAACGAACCGAAAAACTATATACCTGTTTCGAATCTATCTTTCGTATCAAAAGTCCTAGAAAAGATTGTCCTAGCCCAACTTGACCTTCACCTTACAAAAAACAACTTGAAAGAAAAATTTCAATCTGCCTATTAAAAGCAAGTACAATAAAGAAACTGCATGAGTCCGTGTAATATTGTTTTCATTTTACTCCCAAAATATTTCAAAAATCACCCACTCTTATTCTTTAATTACCGCCCGTATGCGGACGATACTCCGATCAGTTTTACAATCAGAAGTCCCGGAACTTGTAATATCTGAATTTAGTGATTGTGTGTGTGCAGTGAAAGAATTGATGACAGCATACAAGCTAAAATGAACAATGAAAAGACGGAGATTTTGTTAGTTGGAACTACATCGATACTGAAAGAGATTGATCAGAAATATGTATATGTATGTGGTGAGATAATTAAGATTTTTCCAGAGGTTAAAAATATGGAAGTTTTTTTTATAGAGCTATGTGTTTTGAAAAAGCAGTCTCTAATTTTCGCAAAATATGTTTTCTTGACCTAAGAAAAATTGGTCGCTTAAGACCTTAGATTAATGAAAAGGTCACCAAAAATCTTGTCCTTTCTGTTGTAATTTATAGAATTAATTACTGCAATGCAATTCATAAAGGGTTAGCTCCTGACAGAATTAAAAGGCTTCAATCTATTCAAAATCATGCAGCAAGATTGGTGAAGCGAGCCTTAAAAAGACAATCAATAACCCCAATACTTCAAGATCTTCATTGGCTCACTAGAATCGACTACAAGATTGCTGTTCTAGTATATAGTTGCTTAAATGAGGAAAAGTTTCCCTCTTTTTTTTAGAAAGATCTGCTAAATATTCACAAACCGTCTAGAAGTCTTCGTTCAGAAAATATATTAATCTTATACAATGCCTAAAACAGATTTGAAAAGCTTTGGTGACAGATCATTTTACCACACTGGCCCTAACATGTGGAACAACCTCCCATGCTCAATAGTTTCCTCTTCGTCTTTGTCGTCCTTCAAAAAGAATCTTAAAACTTATCTTTTCAGACCTTTTGCCAATTCCTTTTGAGATAATCTAATTAAATTTTGTAATCGCTCTCTATATATTTACATTTATATTTTCAAAGCATAAAGTTTTATGTGATAGCATGGATATTTTATACATAATTGCATTGTTAGCCAAACTTTTAAACTTAATGACGCCTGCTGTTGTAATTGGTGCAATTTTTTGCGTGTTTGTTCTTTATTGCCAATCTTAATGTAAAGCGCTTTGAGCTACAACAGAAAAATACGCTATATAAATGTTATTTATTATTATTATTATTATTATTATTATTATTATTATTATTATTATGAATGTTGGTTGTTTATGCCCCTATTGAACTTACAAGAGAGCAATCAAATACATAGGCCTACACAGTTATAAATTTTAATCCTTATATCTAGTTTGCTACATCTCTCTCTCTCTCTATCTCTCTCTCTCTCTCTCTCTCTCTCTCTCTCTCTCTCTCTTCAAATACGTATATGGTGGTAGACTGGTATGCAGGTCTGAGTTGCATATATGTGTAAAAAAGCTTAAGAATATACATGCACTAATAAAGTGTTGAGTTGGGATAGAGCGCAGTAACTTCTGTACCGGATAAGGGGAAAACACCATCTAGTGATCCAATTTTGAACTTGATCTGTACACAGCGGAGTTAAATACTTTCAAATTTCTTCAGAAAACAAAAATCATGTACTTAGTCTTAAATTTTAAGAGTTAGATAGGGTGATATGGTGCAAGGATCTGCTCAAAAGAAGAATGTTTTTTTTCATTGTGGATATATATTGTCTTGTACTTCTGTTGTTTTCGATAACACATCCGTGCCGTCTAAAATTGTTGAGTTTTTTTTGTATAAAATTTGCATTTTTTTAAAAGAAAAGCAGAAAAATATTAGGAGTCAAATTAGAATAAATAATAGCCAAGTTTTTTGACACGTTAAGATGATTAAGATGATTGAAAGAGATTGGTAGAAAGTGAAAGAGAGGGATGAATAAATTAAAGCCTTGTAGACGAGAAGAGGGAGAAAGATAGAGAAAATAATGAAACAAACAAAAGATAAAAAAATTGATAGCTAGAAGTAAATGGAAATTTAAAAACATGAAAACTGCCAATGTGTAAGAAAGAAAAAGAAAAGAAGGAGGTACATAAAGAGTCATAGCATATGGAGAGTGAGAGAGAAGGAGGGGATGATAAAGGGAAGCGGACATATGAGTAGATAGATACAGAACGACAGAGAAACAGCAGGAGAGAGAGCGAGAGACAGAGACAGACAGATACAGAGAGAAAGAAAGAAAGAAAGAGAGAGAGACAGAGAGAGACAGAGAGAGAGACAGAGACAGAGAGATAGACAGAGACAGAGACAGAGACAGAGAGATAGAGAGAGAGGAAAAAAAAAACGAGAAAATACACAAAGGACACGCTTTCAATAAAACAAAGGCGACTAGATTTTTTTTTTGAGATACATCGTACGAATGCTTTTATTTTCCATAACACATGGACATGTTTCAAACATCATCATCTGTTACTATTGTTTCAGCCAAATGATCAAAATGATTAAAACAATTTGAAAGCCTTAAACTATAACTTTAAAAAAATATTGCAAATTTCTCATTCTTCTTTCAATGCGACAAATACATGTACTAAAAATGATAAAAGAATCTTTTTTTCGTATCAGTAAGTTATAGTAACTCTGATTTTGAGAGTGATGGTAGACAATTACTGGTTTGACGTCTTGATGAACAGTATACAAGTATAATCTTTGGACAGATGAAGAACGGAATGGACGGTGTTAATTTGCAAGTTGTATAACATGATTGACTCGCATGGCAGAGCTCTAAGGCAAGACAAAATGGCTTATTCAAGTATAACAGATTAACGCTGGTTATATTTTTAATGGTTGTTACACCTTTACACGTAAGTAAGTATGGTTTTTAAGAAATTCGCGAAAATGGCACATCTTTGACAATTAAAAAAATGTCAACTTTAACTGTGTTAGTGGCAAAGGTTTCTGTCACAGTTCCTTTTAAAAACCGTGTGGGTCAAAACGCGTCGCCTTAGGGAGAACGCACTAATAATTGATTTAAAACACTTCGCAAATCTACCTAGTTTATCAAATTCATAAAAAAAAAACTTGATGGACTTTTTATACTGTTTATACATTACTTGGAGTGACCTACAGGCAGGATTCTGAACTTTGTTGTAGTGTTTTCAGAAGATAAACTTTAGAGGGGACACTTCTTTACAAAGGTAGGGTCAAGTTTGCTTTGCAACTTTTTGGTAAGAAGAATACTTTAATTACATGCATAAATCTTTAAAGTTGGAAAATCTTCTTTTCATTGATGGTGTGCATTAAAAAAGATTTCTCAAAAAGTTCGAAAAAAAAGTTTGATAATGAGCAATGCAAGATTATTCTTCCTTTTTCAATAATGAACTTGATATAAAAAGATGTATACATTTTATACACCTAAACAAAGAAAAGGGAATGTGATTTATCAGAATAGAGAAGTATTGTCATCATAAGAAATAAATTCTGATTGTCAAGGCAAGAATATTGCTGCTTACACAGTCACTAAAAATGTTAATCAACAAACATTTCATTTTCAGAAAATTCAATATGTAAATGTTTTCTAAATTTTAAATCAATTATATAATATATATTGGTAACATTTTTCCCTTCTGCTCCTATCAAGGCATTTTAATTTAAGGCCGCAAACCCAAAAGATAAATCAAATCTTAGAAGAAAACGATTCCATTGTTAGCAGTTCCTAAAATAGCGGTGAAATGTTTTCTGCTTTACAAGCTGATATTCACGATTACAAATTACAGTGGGATTCCATAGCAAGACTAGATAATCAATTATCTTATAAAATTTAAACGGATACTTTTCATCATAACAAAAGAAGTTAAACCTGTCAGTAATTAGTTTCATAATTGTAATTAAGCTTTGCAGCGACAGTGCCGCTGGTGTCTCTCCAGGTCTCGGTTCCAGGTGAAGGTACGATTACAGCGCTTGCACACGAAAGGCTCGGCAGATGGATGTCTCGTCGTGCGATGGTACTTGAGGTCATCTCCGCGGTGAAAGGCCATGGGGCAAAGGTCACACTTGTATGGTTTTTCTCCAGTGTGGTAGCGCACATGGCGGTCCCTGTTTGGGCGCGCGGTGAAAGTTTTACCGCAGTGCTCACACAGATACCGTCCGTGATTGTCGACAGAATGGCGCTCCAGAGCTTGAAAGCTGGCAAATTCTTCTCCGCATCCTTCGTGGCCACAGGTGTAGCTGCCGCTGCTTGCAGGTCTTCCCCGTTCGTGACTTGATGTGCACCGCACGTGTGAATGTGTGGCGTTGGCATTGCAGCTGTTGAGGTTGGCTTCAGCCTGCGCTTGGTGGCCGCCGTTCTTGACAAAAGCATTCACGCGATTTTTCAAGGCCGTCTCCGACATTGACGCCTCGCATGAGATTTTGTCATCCACTTTGGCCATTCCTTGAACAGGTGGGGTGTGCTGCATTTTCTGAGGAGTTCCAGTTGAGGATGCTGCTTTCCTGGAAGCGATGAATTTAGCAGTTAGTTCCGTCAGTCTTTCTCGGCTGTAGGGGCTGAATCTTATGGCAGGTTTTCTTTGAGGGGTGTAGGCAACGTTGTCGAAATGTTCTCTATGCATGATTTCCATCGGGTGTGTCGGGTCTTTGATTCTTGGCCTATCTAAGACGTCTTCGGTTTTACACTCGAAAAGGTTTGGATCTGGACTTCCTGAGAGTGACAAAAGTGGAGGAGGTGAGGGTCGAGTTTCGCAGTCCGGTTCAATCTTGATACTCACGAGGCCGTTTGTCATACCGTCAAAATTCTGCAAGCGCAGCATCTCTCTTACGGGTTGGTTGGTGTGGGCATCGCTTTTTGAGCTGATTGAAGTATGAGAACTGTCTGGACCAGGCTGTCCGTAGCCATCTCTGGATACATCCTGGCCTGATCTAGTTGACAGTGCTCTAGTCAAATCAGCGTCATGGCAAGCTCTTTCCTTACTACCCTTTCCTGATTTCTTCTTCATACTCAAGTCGAGAACATGTTCTTCTTCCTGGTTTGGGCTGCAGGCTTCTGGAACTTGAACTTCCATATGTTCGGTCGGATAGGTGCCTTTTTCAACAAATTCTCTCGATTGGACGCACATGTGAATTTCTAGGTGGTGCTTAGTCGTAAATGACTGAAAGCAATGGACACAGGCAAAAAGCCCGTGTGTTTGCGCGGCGTGATCTGACATTTCCAACGGACTCTCCACGGTGGCATGACAAAGACGACATTCTAGACCTTGGGAGTTGACGCTGTTGCAGATGACTCGGGAGGTCAAACATCCACGAGGATCCTCGCTGTCTCCAGAGAGATCCACTGGGAGGCTTGATGACCATCGCTGAGAATCGGCGTAGCAAGCATCATGGTCGTCTTTCTGTTGGGTCGAAAGGGTAGATTCAGAGTCGACTTCAGTTGAGCTGCTTTTTTGATTCGCATCACTTTCTTGAGGTCCATTTTTCTCAGGAACTGTACTCGGGGGTTCTTTTTGTGCCTCTGGGTCATAACTTTCGTCAATGACAAGTACAGAACTTTCTTCGTCTAGTTCCTCCCAGCTGTCGGATAATGGACTGAAGGCTGGTACAGTAGCTTTTTCACAGCTAGGCTCTCGCTGGTACCGCAGATCAGACCCCAACATAGAGCACACACTACCAACACTGGAGCAACAACGTTCTTCGCTTGACACTAGACTAGAGGTCTCCATGCCCATCTGGTTAACTGTACTATGTCCTGTAGCTTCTGCCTCGTCGCCGCTCTTGCCTCCATAACCGCTATCGGCATCGCTACCTCTACGCAGGGTCAGATACGGCTGGTCAGCAAACTTGAGCGGGGTGAAGTCTGAGATGTGTTTTTCACGAATCGCGCAATCTCGGCCATCTCGTCTCACTTGCACGTTAAATTCATCGGTTACATCTTTCAAAGGAGAACTTTTGATAGTCGTAGGAATGACCGTGCTCTGCTCCTCGAGGTGATCAAAATTGATAAAAACCGGTGACTGCTGCTCGTCGTCAAGATCTATCCTTATTTGTCCTTCGATGCGAGCAATGCGGTGACCGTATAATAACTTCTTGATCAAAGTCAGGGTGGAACTTTGGATCAGTTGGGCTGTCTGCTTCGTGCTGAACTGACTACTAGACAAAAGTCCTTGTACGTGCTCATCTGAAGGAAACATGTGGTTGTCATTGCAACCTGACAAGTTCATCTCCATCGGATGGCTTCCTTTAAAACTAAAGCGCCGAGTTCGAAGTTCAGCGACGAAACCTTCATTGTCAAATTCTTCACAAACAGTGGGGATTTTGGGTTCCCTTAACTCTGCTAAGAAATCTGCCATTGTTCAAAACTGTGTGTGAAATAGATGATGAGAGGAAGATAGCACTCTAAAAGGATCCGGGTGAAGTCTGTAAACTTCTGAAAAAAAAAAGAAACGAAAAATATGAAATCGAAAGAAAATTCATTCGATACTTGAAAAAAGTAATGTTTATTAACAAAGAACCATCCCTACCTTTTTACCTAAAAGTTATTGTATAATTCAACTCAATCAAAACAAAACAGTCAACAATAATACAAAACAACAACAACAACAAAAAAACCACAGAGTACGGAATCATTCTATCAAACATGATGAACAATATCTCGGTAATGCGAAAGCTGGTCACTATAAAAAACTTGATTTGAATCGCTTGTTTAATCTTTACATGTACATGTATGATTTTTACCAATCAGTTTAAAGATGTCGAGGGAATTTCTAGTTACCCGTACATTTAATGCTAACAAATTCTATCTAAAATTTTGTTTTAAATTTTTAATGCTGTATCTTGCAAAAACAAAATAATCCTAATCATATATAATTATATATGTATCTAAAAATATTAAATTGCTTATTATCTCAGAAGAAGAAACCGAAAAAAAAAACCCAAATCCAACCCGAATCGTTAGTAATCTAGATGTAAGAGTGCGGAATAAATTGCTGTATAACTTCATCACACTGATGGGAATTCCCGTTTGGGGAATAATTTGTCTAGTCTATTTTTGCCTATTATAGAGTTTAAGCAGCAACGCGTGAGTATGACGCGAACGTCTGAGGGTCTATTTTTAGAAACTGGTTTCATTATTTTTATAGTTTCTCAATCTGCTTTCCCGATTTTAACGTACGCGTAGTGAGACACGGTGCGTGTGCTAAAGGTCTCTATTATAGATATAACAACTCGATACTTTTCCGCCTTTTATCAAGGGCTTTCAGATAATTGTTTTCTTGCAGAGTGACAGAACAAGCAAGATGAATCAATGTTCAATTACATTCAAAGATACGAAGACAAGAACAAAAAAGGAAGAAGTTAAAAGTAAACAGGAACAAACCGAAAAGAAGAAAAAGAAGAAGAAGAAGAAGAAGAAGAATAGGAAGAAGAAGAAGAAGAAGAAGAAGAAGAAGAAGAAGAATAGGAGGGTCAGGGGAAGTGGCATTAACAGTATCCTAAAATAGCTAGTCAATACATTAAAATTAGGAGAGTAATAGCAGAGAAAGAATGTTATCAGGAACAAAGACAAAAGCAACGATGAATCTCACAGGAACGTCTATTTCGAGATCCCGGAACTGTTTTAGACACGGCAAGTTATAGATAACACTGATCAGTGTACAAACAGCTTCCCCTATTTTGTTCCTTTAACGAAACTGTTTTATTTCATACGGTGCGATTTAATTAAAGCAACCCGGTTCATGCAGCAAAAAGTTGTTAACAAAAAAGCATTTTTGTTTTTAACGCAGCTATTGATAAAACTGCTTTAAAAACAGACAAAATTAGAATTCTAGCTCCGATTCTCGTTTGTTCGTGACATTGTACTAAAACATAGGAATAATGAAAAAAAACTATATTCTATAAAGCTTACTATACACTCAGTGACGACATGCTTAAAAGATAATAAATCACTTTTTGAACATACCAGGCTCTTATTTGGATCAAATAATCCTCGGAATGAAGGGATTTGCTGAATGTACCTCTTCCAGATGCGAGTTTTCTTCTATCTTGTAAAAGCCTCACACAGAAGGAAAACAACCTTGTTTCAAATCTAAAATAGTCTTTTCTTAGAACGATACTTCACAAATCACTTTCACTGTTCAAATCTACTTTTATCTTGGAGTCATCCAATGCCTCCCATTCTGTGATGAAATGAAACAATGATTTTGTTTTAGAACTATGTCTGTCGACGATCTTCTAAATAATAGTCTCCAAGTTTAGGCGAGCGTTCCGTCGTGTCTCTATGCTTGTTTCTGTTATGACTGGTTGGTGACGAGCGTACTTCGGGAATTTGTTAATCAACTGCGTCGCTTTATCGTAGAATCCCGGCGGTCGGAACAACAGAGAGTTAAGTAGACACAACCAGGCAGGGAAGGTCCAGATTGAAAATGGTTCAGAGCAGCAAAGTCCGGGTTTCTTTTTATATAACTAGATAACTAGAATAGATCCGGGTTTGTCCTAGCCTGGGATTACTAAGCCCGCCCGCCCGCGCCCGCCTCCTTACCCGCCCCTATATTATTGGCGTGTCGACTAAACCAGGGCTGCGAGCCAAGCTCGCTCAAGTGTTTCCTGTTAACTCCCTTCCCTGCAATCCCTGGTCTACATACGTAGGCCTACGTATGCCAAGTAAATATATATAGCCACTTTTCAACCAGTCATCTAGAGCGTAGCAGGCCGGGGTTAACGGTCGCCATGACCTATTTCACTAGCCTCTGACCGTATTATCGCAGCTGATATAATGTAAAATGACGGACAGTTTCTTTATAATCTTAGAACGTTCTTGTTTTCAACAAAACTGTCTACTTTTCCCATAAAGGTTTTGTTACAAAAAGGTCTTGATATTTGGTTGTAGTTTTGGGGAAATAAATGAGAAAATTGTTTTTTTTTGTTTAATTATCAGTACATACATGTGTTCATTTGTTGTATCTTACAGGTTATTTGTTCCTGGCGTGTAGGAAACGTAAAACCCAACAATAAAAAGGTCGATTACATTCATTTGTACTCATAAATTTAAAGGATAGGTTCGGGTCTTGGTCATTAGAACATAAAGCAACAGAATTTTTCAGCTTATCACTAATAAAATTTATTTCTCTGTGTAATTACCAATAAGTAGAGCCTATCTATCATGAACATAACCAAGGACGTGAAGTTGGATGAAATAGTAACATATAGATAGAAAACTGTAGCAAGCCAAAAAAGTAAGCAAATTTACAACACTAGATAGATAGATAGATAGATAGATAGATAGATAGATAGATAGATAGATAGATAGATAGATAGAATTGAAAGATGTCTACCGGG
>BMAT01004125.1:46106-60972 GCA_019649035.1 Elysia marginata | reverse complement strand
ATTCTCAGCTAATGTTGGTTACTTCGATACACCGGTAGTTACATTACTGAGGTGCCTATGCATGCTACCCTTATATATAGTCTGTGATGCTACCCGACTCATGCATTTTTTTGATTCATTGCAATAGAAATGACGAACTCCCATTACTGATAACGCTCATTTGTTGTTGTTTGTTTTAGTATGCTTAGATTTAGCTTTTCTTTTTCAGCGGCGATTTTTTTTAAACGAAATAAGGTTTTGGGAAACTTTTTTTTTAGATAACATGTCATTTGATGATATGATATCTTAATTGAGTAAAAAGACAATAATAATTTCTGTTAAAAAAAGTAAGACCAGGAAAGTAGCTTTAAAGCTATGAAAATGTCTGGCTCTGTGTGAGAATCTATGACAAAAAGTCTTTAAAATGATCGAATAAAATTGGTCTTTGTGTTTGCATTGTGTATAGGCTGTTGAGTGAAGACTTTTCCGCGACAAGCTACAGCATGTAAGTACTAATTGAATTTATATTTAGCACTTTTAATTAGTGTTTGTAAATTGCAACACAAAAACTTTCGAAAAAACTAAAAAAATGTGCCCATCACAAAGCACTTTACAAAGACTACTATCGCGCATAACTACTGAATAGATGAATGTCTCTCATTCTTTTTTTAATCTCACTTACCTTCGAATTTATAGTCAGTGTAATCATACTCAAATACATCTTCTGGGTCATTAACATATCCAAATCCTGGTTCATAGTACAGAGATCGCCCAAGCTCTGTCATCGACAAGAGAACAATCAACAACAAACCATGATTTAAATCCATTGTACGTTCTGCAAGTCAGTACTCGTGAAACCCTGCTCAAACTCAAAGCATCAATATAGCATAGTGAAACCGATGTGAATTTGTATAAGAAATTTATCCTTGTTGGTAATTTTAAGACAAATGTTACTACTAAAAACACTGGGCTTCTAATTCAAACCACAGTGCACACTCTCTACTATGTTTTTGTCTCTTAAGTTGAAGGGTGAGTTTTATAAGGAGCCAGCACACGTACACACCCACTTCAGATATAGATGCTGTCCAAACGTGATGGCTCCACTATAAAATGTTACTTGTCGCATCCAAAATAATGCTAAAGAAGAGAAAGCTAAGCCTTCATCTCAAAGCTGTGTAATATTGATTCACCGCTCACAAGAATATTATACTTCATCGTAATGTTTTAGTAGAATGGCTATTCGAAAACACGCAACGAAGGTTTGTCAATGCTCTGAGCGCATCTCCATAGCGCATCTTTGTCCGAATTTACGAAAGGGAAGTAAGAAACAAAGAACTTTGAATGACATATAAGCACGCCGGATTAATGATGATATATTAAATAGGAAAAATAACATGTACTTTAACAACCAGCCTTTAAATCAATAGTATACTTCTCTTCCTACTTTGCATTGAAACATATCTGCATAAAAGCTCACGAGTACAGATTTGTTGGTCATATCGTGAATAAAGAAAGAAATCAACATTGATCGGCTAAGAACCATTTCTTTCCATTAAGAGAATTACTTCTTATCCGAAATTGTGATCAAATACAAGTACAATTTATGGAATGTAACCCTGTATAATTCTAAAGTGGTTTGTACTGCTACACTTGAGCATACTGGAAATATAAAAAAAAACTCTGGCACATAGCAACTTTGAGTAAGACCTATTTAAAAACCTGACTGTGTAATGATATCTTGGAATCCAGATTTAAGTTTAAAATAATAAATTTTTAAAACGAAATATACGTATTTTTTGGAGACAAAACTCCGCTGCAACCCCATTGAAATTCACTAGGCTTGCATGGTCTTGAACTGAAGTTAAAACTGCCAATAATAGAAATGAACACATGTGTCGCTAAATCACGCAATTTGTTCTTTACGTTTATTGAAAACGCATGTCAAATCGTAGGAGCCTCGAAACCTTGTTTAGAATGTGTACAGATTTAGCGAGCATCCTAGAGGGTTGTGGTCCTGAGTGGTCAAAATTGAGAAGGATGACTGAGTTGGTACAACACTCAACTGCTAGCGCTTAGTGCTGAGTTCAAATTTCAATTTTTTTCATCCTGGAGATCTGGGGTAGAGACGGCTAAATCTATAAGTCTCTGGTTTCATATACTTGCTGAGAGGTTTGGTAAGTTCTTCATTGAAAATATTGCAAACATTAGAAAACCTATGGATGCTGCATCCTCTTCCCTTGACTTCTTTTTATTGTTTTGATGGAGATTGTATGACGATGTTTGAACCTGCGAAAATGAAGACGTTATGAAAATCATAATGAACTCACCAACCAGACCCTGCTGTTTAGATCCTTTCCCCACACCATTGTTGATCATCCATAGACCTGTCCTGCACTCCATGTATACAAAACCTTTAGGCGCACTCATTCTAAGTTTTGATTTATGTTATCACATTTACGCTGATGACACTTAAGACCAGATGTCCATAAAAATTTTCCTACCTTAGTCAAAAAGTTTGAAACTTGCATATCGCATGTTAAAAATTGGATGATAAACTAAATATGAATGAAGAAAAGACAGACCTTCTAGCATGTAGCATTGACAGAAAAGCCTCTCCATATTTTTGTTGACCACATGTGCATTGATAGTGATAAGATACTGTTCTCTACAAAAGATAAAAATCTTGGTGTTTATTTTTTTATACGAAGTTGTCAATAAACCGTCATATCAATCATTTGTCCAAATCATGTTCTTGGATCGACGCAGAATTAAGCAGATTCGATCTTTTTTAAATGAAAAAGCTGCGAAAACTTTAGTCTCTTTTTTCATGCTATCTAGAATAGACTACTGTAATTCATTCCCTTAAGGATTACCCATGGACACTTGTAAGGGGCTTCAACTGATTCAAAACAAGGCTGTCCGTCTCATTTCGAAAAAAAAATTAGTTGAATAGATCATGTATCACCCGTGTTTAAACATTTGCACTGGCTCCTTGTACAAACAAGAATGGAATATAAAATCGATGTTTAATGTATTCACGGCTATGCCCTAATTATCTTACAAATCTTGTCAGTTTTTACACGCCTACTCGCAACTTAAGATCAGGTAATAAAGCTCTGTTGTCAGTTCAATGTAAACCATCACAAAAGACGGCAATGGGGTTTTTGTACAATGTGCATCAGTAGTCTGAACTGCCCTTCCCCTTGCCATCAGGGAGGCTACTTCTATAAATCAGTTTAAGACCTTATTGAAAACATATTTTAACGCCATATGGAGACTTTACAAGTTTGTCTCGAGAAATTTATCCAATGACCGATGGTCAATGTGTATCCTTTTAAAATTTGTGTACATGCACCTTCTGTTTTTCCTCTGTTTGTTTCAATTATTAATCTACTATGTTTTTGTACAAAAATTCCATTATTTCAGCATTTGTTGTTTGGGTGAATAGACTATTGTAAAGAGCTTGAAGCCTACATGTAGGAAGAGGCGCTCGAAAAAAAAAACTCAATTGTTTTTATTATTATTATAATTATTATTATTGTTATTATTATAATTGTTATTATTATTATTATTATCATTATTATTATTATTATTATTATTATTATTATTATTATTATTGGCGTCGTGGTCTAGTGGTAGACGCTCGGCTTTCGGACCGAGAGGTCTGAGGTTCGAGTCCTGCTTTCGGCAGGTCGACGTTTAGTCCTTGAGAAAGGCTATTTACACAAATTTCTTCGCCGCATTCATGCGTTAAATGAGTACCCGGCTATAGGTTGTGAAAGATCTTGTCAGTGTGCTAGAGTGATGCGATTTATTACCTGCTCCTCTGTAAGTTGAGAAGGTGATTTGGTTGGTATAGGTCTGTCGTGGAACCCATGTAAAGCGCTTAGAGCACATTAGTGGATTAGGTGCTATATAAAAACGCTCTTCACTTTTTTACTTATTATTATTATTATTATTATTATTATTATCATCATCATATATCATATTAAAAATGTTGCTCATAACATTATATACTAAATTTAGCGATTGGAACGTGTTGAAACCTATTTTTTCAAATATCATATCAACAACAGTCATATAGATATAAACAGCAAATATTATACACTTTATATGTTATGTAAAACGTGTGTGTGTTTTTTCAATCTTTATACTATTTACATTGAACTTCCTAGGGCAAATTATTAAAAAGTTATCTTCTAAAAGTAACGTAAAACCCTTTCCAAAACGTTTTTCAACAGGCAACGCTGGGTTTTTACCTGCTAGATAATTAAGCTATGAATATGAGCTTATGCTCTGAAGTTGGATTGATTGGCTTACTCGGTACACAATCACATCTATTGACATTCTAATTCAAATCAACCATTTCCTAAACTGTCACTCGATATTGCAGACAGAATGGGAACTCATCCTTTTTAGCAATATTTTGTTTCTAGACAGCGACGGATGTTTCGTGCATCTCGCAAATTCCATGCAATGTTATTAAACATGCATTAGGTTAACAGAAGCTGGAGGAGTGTGCTTGGATTAAAAAAAAACAAAACAACGTACATGTAATGGTAATTACAAAGTTGTGATTGTTAAGTAACGTGTGCTTTGTTAGGACATGGAATAAAGAAAAACAGGAGAGACAGGTGAGGAGAGAGACACCCACAAACTGAGAGATAGAGCAAGGGAGAGAGAGAGTAAGAAAGAGAGAGAGTGAGTGAGTGAGAGCGCGCGCGAGAGAGACAAAGAGACAGAGACGCCCAAACACATAATAAGATTAGGAGTTAAAGGGAAAGTGCTCGTTAAGTGCCTACCTAGTTTAGTGTAAGATTGAGAGTGTTCAACATCTCTTAAGAAAGTTGTGAGTGTGTCACTGTATGAGCGGTCTCCAAAAGACCCCGTGACATACACTACATACACAGTGAGCACTAAGTTTCAAGAGCCCGAAATTAATTTTCATCTTCCCGGTATTTATGGGGCTGTCACGTTTTCAGAATGGCAAGAGATAATGAACTCAAGGTTGTAAGTGTGTGTCTATGGTCATCCAATGGCTAAAAACTCAACAGAACGAAAACCTATTTGTAACACTTACTCTGAACGACGAGGAAAGTGTTCGAAAACACCTGCACTATCTTAATTTGGTAGATCCATATATGTATCTATCAGTCTATTTTTCTCTTAACTTCACAAATAAAATAATATAGTGTATATACAAGGAACCTGACTATCACAGCCTTACCTCTGATAGCAAAATTCGACCTAGTACCACTTTGACACACATATATTACCGGTACTGTGTTTATACGATAATTGCCCATTTTCCCCATAATAAATACGTAAAACGTACTGTCCCATTTATCTTCTTATTGCTAAAGAATTAAAGTAGCACGGTTTACGCTATCTAGGACAGTTTATTTAAAAATTATAAAATGAGATGTGCCATTTTGCTAGCGCAGTGATGTTATTGGAATGCAGCAGCTGACTCCAGCCTCACAAATATTAGAAAAAGTTATGACAAACTTTGATTTGGAGAAGGAAGAGGGGTAAGACAGAAAAACATAGACCATAAGCGGAGTAGGTATTGAACTCCTACCAGTCGCTGGCAACAACAAACGCCTTGTCAGTCAGAAGTTCGGATAAGCTGAACACTACTAAGTAAATGCTTCAATGAAAATTTCAAGCCCAAGTCTATCACCTGATTATCAATCTGACTAGATCATGCCTGAAGTATGAACCTTGTAATCTTTTTAAAGAGTTTTATTTTTAAAAAGTTTGGGCCAATCAATAATGTGATACCTATCCATATATTATGGTTAGAAAAAAATGTTTGGGTAATTCATAGGGATACCAATCTTTTAAATTTTTGTCATTTTACAACCAAAAAATTAACGCCACTCTTAGTAAAGCGTTGCCGTCTCACTGCTCAGCCAGAACGCCGCGGCAAATGATCGCAGATCTAGGTCGAGGTTTGTGACCTCCAAGTTAGAAGGGTACATGAACTGAGTCCATATTGCTGTTTAGGAATCAAAATTCAACCTGGGAAAGGTCCTTTCCGACTTTTAAAGTATGAATACTCTCCAAGCTCTAGATTCCAAGTCTAGCCATAATTAAGTCTAATGTCACCACAAAAGCCACTTACAACCGCCACTTCTTTCAGATTGGAAAAAAAAATCACCAGAGCGCCGTTAGCGCTGTTGGTTAGAGCGTCGTGCTAATAAAGTCAAAATCGAGGTATTCCACTTTTAGGGGTTCGATCTCCACACTCGCCAACTTTTTTTAATTCCTCAAAACAAGCGCTAAGCTTTTTCTGTATTCGAATGAACTTTATTATATAGTTTAATGTATTTTTTTTTATAAACGGCAAACCATGTCATCTTCTTTTATTCAGACGAACAGCATGGGCAGTGTAGGACCTATTGAGCGTAGTCGGCGACTCTCGTATAAGGATCGTTTCTTTTTCCGCAACCAATCTCCATCACTCGGAAGTAACGTTTTCACCTTTGGTTAAATCAATGTCATTATCTTGGCTTAAACCCGCAAAATTTTCGGGTATCTTACCAGCATGGAACATAGATGCAGGCCAACCGTGATGATTATGAACTGCAGCCGGGGCGGTCCGACTGCAGCCAACCTGACACAGGTGAGAGCCCTAGCCCTATCATGGAGGAGCACTCTTCAGAAAACCTAGGACTGGACGTCAAGAGCGCCAGGCGTGGCACGCCAGACAGTCACGGCAGTCATGTAGTAGGTGGCAACCTGGCATGCTACAGGTGTCTGATCTAAACTGGTGACCGCAGTTCAATAAACCCTTCATAATTCTCTGCTCATTCTGATGCTAATTGGAGACCTTTATTACCCTTAGCATCCCTTTCAATACTGGATAGTTTTGTGAGGCAGGGGAGACCACTCTCTCAAACTCTCGCTCTCTTTCACTCTCTCAGTCTCTCTCTCTCTCTCTCTCTCTCTCTCAATCCCTTCCGGTTTCTCTTTCTTGTTTTTTTTTGTTAGTTTTTAAAAATAAATTCCCCTCTCAGTACCGTGTATTCTATCTCACTGTTTTTCTCTTTCTGCATCACGCGGTATCTCTAGCTCTACGTGTTTGGTACACTCTCTCTCTTCCGCTCTCTCTCTTTTCCGCTCTCTCTCGCTCTCTCTCTCTCTCTCTCTCTCTATTTTTCTGTCCGAATAAATCTGCTCCCTCCACTCTTCCTCTACTCCCCTCTCCACCATCACAACCACATGCATCACCTATGCGCCCACATGTTAAATATTATTTAATTTACTCACCTCTATGTTTAATAAAACTAATGATACAGTTAAAAGGACAACAGAATACAATAACATTCAAATCTTCCAAGAACTTCAATCTCACACTATCATAGACGTATTCCTACGCACTATAGATTCAATTTCTCTTAGGACACGGCTGTCATATTCAAGTGTCAAAGTTTTACTGTTAGCGTACTAGCTCTGACTTCACTTTGACCTAATGTTTGTTGTTTTTGCAATTATCTGATCTCAATGAACCATCACCTGACCGACTCTAACTGCTCCGCCCGTGTTGTTGCAAGGCTGACAAAAGGCGCGACCTCCGAATTGTAATTTCAATAATGCTGATCCCTCAAGCAGTTTTGTGAAGCAAGTTTGAATAGTACACAGTGAACAAACGCCCAGCCAAGGGCAATAAAATCGAGACTGCTCTCTCTGCTTTTGGATCCTCGTTCAACATTTAAGCTATATGGTTTGACTCTAAATTCTGTATTTTTTTGTTTTGTTTTTATGCAAGTACATGTACGTAATTGCAAGAATGTAAAGAAATCTGAAAAAAAAATATAATTAAAAAAACAGGATTCTTATATAATTACATTGATGAGCTAGTTACCTAAAATGCGTTATATGGTCATTTACAGGGAGACTCGTGCATCGGTCATTGTTGCACAGTCTGTTTACGCCATAACTTGGTGTGTTCATACAAGGCAAGATAAACTCCAGGTTAAAGAAATAACAGACCTAACTACAACTTTGACCCGTAACATGTTACATTCGTTATCCTTTATTGCCCTCTTATATTGATATTATAACGATGAAAAAAAGGCTAACATAAATGCATTATGAATTAAACTCAAAGCTTTATGGTCTTTGCACGTTTTGTAAGGAAAAAAGATAACTACGCATCGAAAAAATCAGACAAGTTTGTACAAATATCTGAGGCTCAAAAGTTTGAGTTTTTGAAAAGAAAATTATCTGATCGATTTTGCATAATGTAGGAAGTAAATAAAAAAAAACTTGAATTTTTTTTTTCAGAGACGCAGCAGTGAAAAGGATAATCTTCTTTTAGTTGTTCGCCAATGTGCCGTACACACCTACGCCATTATAATTGAACGAGGCCAACTGCGATATTTGAATAATTAGGATAAACTATTTTGCCTTTTGTCCTACGTTAGAAAAATTTTAAAACGATAAACGGGGTTTGAAAGGAAGTTAGAATCCTACCTGCCCATAGCAATAGAGACCATGCATTATCGGCCCGCAAAGGAGAACGAAGCTCATAAGGGAGGAAATCCAGGATAAATGGGTTATGTTTTCACATGGTTGAATCACATTTTTGTCTTTTTTTTTTTTACATTTCTTTCTTTATAAAAATCATTGCAAAAGTGACCAAATTCTCGATTACTGCTTTTGTGAGCGCGTTGTCGACGTGAAATGTATTTAATCATACGCAAATATACAAGCGAGTGTCCGGCTTCTTCAACTCTGTCAAGTCGATTAATTACTTGAAATATTTGATTTCTTGAAAACTGTCGTACCTGTCGTCAAGTTGCTGTTGAGTACTCAAGAAGCTCACGACTCTGACCTGATAGCTGGAAGTAATAATTGTGATGCAGTGTGCAGCGTTGACTTGATTCAGATGTAAAAAAGTCATAATAAAAAAAGCGCTTTAGTCTAGCTTGTAGTCAATAGTTTCTATGGGATTCTCAAAAGACTTCTTAACTTTTCAAAAGTCTTTTGTTGAACACATCGTTTTAAATTAATTTCCACACACAACACTAATTTTTGACCGGATTATTTAGTTTAGGAAAGAAAAATTAAACCTAAAATGTAGGCCCTACTTACAATTTCGTGTCTACATTTAAAATACCTTGCATTAACTCAATTATTGCCTTTTGAAAATTGATCATTAATTTGCATCTGTTATTCTCCTTACATAAGATTTTTAATAGTTGTAACATCGTTAGAAATCGTATATTTAACAGAAAACTTGCCCCGCATAAAGAAAGTATTTTCTCTTCAGTTCCAGGCGACGCCTACTATTGCCACAGTTCAGCTTGGATATTATTGGCAGAACAATGTTAGTCTCAGCAAGGTTTTAGGTTGGTTAGTTCAACAATCTCTGTCGATTGATGACATAGAATCTACTATTATACTATTTTTTTTTCTTTGACAAACACCACCATCACCTCTAAAACGACTGCCTACAGAACACAAAACGGGTCTTAACCAAGCAACTTCTATGCGCTCGAGATTATTCTGTGTCGTAATGTGGTATGCATCTCATTTCGATTTATCTACCAAGCATGCACTTTTTCAAAATTTAGCTAAAAGTCATAGTTGTAATTTTGGCCTGCATAGTTTATTTTTTTTAAGTCTTAAAAGTCATTTTGTTCTTACAAAAAAAAAAACAAAACAAAAAAACAAAACAAAAACAATCCCAATTGTTTTCAACACATTCGGCAATGAGATAAGACCTCGGATTTCCAGTTCATTTGATCATTTTTGTAAACTAAGGATTTCACTCAACCCATAAATCAGTTCGCGGAGCTAGCTATCTCCAATAAACCCATTAGTACGTGTATTTACACGACCGTGTGCCTTTGATTTCCAGACGAAAGACTAGGCACACGGCACCGCATTTGCGCACTGTCTTATCTCTTCGCAAAAAAGAGAGAAATCCGCTAAAGACTAATGTTCGCGATAAAGCTTGTTTCGTTACAAGAAACAATAGAGACCTTTAGCACACGCACCGTGTCGCACTACGCGTACGTGAAAATCGGGAAAGCAGATTGAGGAAACTATAAAAATAATGAAACCAGTTTCTAAAAATAGACCCACAGACGTTCGCGTCATACTCACGTGTTGCTGCTTAAACTCTGTAGTAAATCAAGCAACTCGGAGAGAACAAGACGCTTCCTTGTAAGTGAACGGTCAAGGCAAGAGCTGAGCAAAGGGCGGAGCTAACGCAGACAAGAAACCCATTCAAAGGAAAAAGGAAATGGGAGGAGCTACAGTAAGGGCCGCCCCCAGAGAGGTAAAATCAAAACGTGTATAATGGGAGGGACTTTACTACATGGGATTAGCAATGCACCTCCCCGCCCTCTCTGCTTATTTGAAGAGGCATAAGTACTTGTGTTCAACTTTTCACACAGTGAACTGTAGATGTTATTTCGCAAAGAATATTTTTAGACGCTAATTGTTTAGATAACCAAGTATTGTTGCAAGTCTGCAATATACCTTTATGCTGTTTAATTGTACATTCACATTAATTAACATGCTCAAGAAATACGGAGGGAGATAGAGCGCTCTGCACTTTGGGCCTTCTTTTTTGGTAACCCACAACTTCTCTGTCGCTTTGATAATAATTATTCTCCTCATTTACCCCTTTCCCCTGTTTATATCTTTCTAGCCCTGCTTTTTCTCAGGGAGATCTATAATATCAAGCTCCACCCAGAAAAGAGGGGGGGGGGCTCTTTTCTCTCCTGAACAGCAATAACTTTGAAGGCTTTTTTTTAGTTGGTTGCAAACTTGATTCCCCAATACCCCGCCTAGCACACTGTATCCCCCTCCCCGGCCTGTTCCTGGTCGCGTTTCGGGCCACACCCACCGTTTCAAGAGCCTCTCCTTGTCACCACCTACCTGCTACCCACCTGTTGTACTACGGGCAGTCCACCATCTCCTCCCCCTCTCCTCTTTGATTTTATTCCCCCGCTCGGTTCGGAACATGCAAATAAACCTACTCTTACTTTCACCCCCCCCCCACTCCTTGTCCCTTCCCTTCCTAGCCTATCTACCCCAGGTGCGTTTTATAGACTCACATAAACTACAGACTGCAATCGGCGAAGCTCTTTCTCCCAAGGGAAATTCCCGTGTTGAGTTTACAAATTTTATGGACATTTTTACGACGGTCAGTACTTTTGTGACGGGCCAAAATTGGTTCCCCAAATCCTGTCCAAGACTTGTAACCAAAGAGCTGCTAAGACACCCCTGCTTTGTGTCATATTCATGTATATACAGATATCATGTCTACATATTAATATTTCGTGGCCGTCAGATATCTATTATTTCAAATTTTCCAAATTGTTGAATCGATAGTTTTAGCATACACGTAAATCGTTTTGTCCTAAATCGATTCAGTTCAGTGATTTCTTCAGCTAAAAAAATCTCTGTGAGTGTTTTTTTTCGGATTTCGGATACGATCATAACTCGCATGAAGAGAAGGCACAGATCAAGATTTAGGGTATGTTGTAAACCGCTAGTTTTACAAGTTAATTAGGACTATTAGTCTGGGCCACCACGCTGGTACCATTGTGTGCTATTGTAGTCGATTGCTTCACAATGATTTGATTTTAATTTTCTGTTATAATCTGCAAAACCATCATTTTATTGTTTCTTTTTTTTTAATTCTTCAATGATAAGGCTATAGATGTGATGTAGGCCTATCGCTTTTCTTTTATCTTAAGTCGTTAGTACTAAGATTTTCCGCCGCAAGCTTTTTACTATTTCGTTTTGAAATGAATCTATTCTTCTTTGATGCATTTGTGTTTTTCTTGTCACTAGGCTCTTCTGGGAAGATTTTCTAAAATATAATCAATATTCCTCTCCCATTATTTTTTAAATTTTTACCATTTTATTTTTATACACTATTATGAATCCCTTTCGGGAAATTTGTCTTCGTTACTCAGCGTAACTGTGTCGCCACAGAACAGCGCCACTAATTCCCCAGCATACCAGTACATTTGAAGCCTGTAGCTGGGCGCGGGTACCCATTTTACAAGTGGGTGGACTGGGAAAGTTAGGGTAAATTGCTTTCCTAAGGCAATTGCAACATGGCATTGTCGGGAATCGAGCCCCCGACCTCCAGATCTCGAGCCCGACGCACTAACCACTCCGCCACTCTATTGTCTTCAGCGGTGGTGGTTTGATTGAGTCAAATCTAATTTCTATACTGACCTATTTTTCTATCAGTGTTTCAAAATGAGATCCAAGCCCAGTCGGAGTAAATCTACTCCACAACATAATCTGCACCACAGCATGCGCAAAAAGGGTTCACAGAGATTGTATCTTTCTAAAAAGTAGACTCAATGCGACTCTCCCGAGCGATAAAATGCTGCAAATAACAAGAAAGAAACTTCAATTTGGTAAACTAAAAAACTTAACAAAGGAGGGGGGCGGAGGGGGCTGATTAAACTAGATGAGATTAGATGTGAATAAGACCTTTACAAAAAATCATGCACGCACGTAGCTATTTGAATGGATATGAAAATCAACAATATTATACTAGACTGATTATTCATCATAAATACATATTAAAGTTCGGAGCTCTCTACCCAGTCGCAGTCTTGCACTTCGTCATCGAATCAGATAATTTTTTAGGGACAGAGTATTCCAAGCTTGCAATATTCTGAGAACAAAACAATTGCCTAAACAGATTTTATCCCTGTACAGTAACTGACCAGCGTATCATGCGACACGCAGAAGCGTACCATTATATTATATTTGGTATAATATTTTGGTATTCAAGGGCATTATAGCCCCAATGCCAAGCATGTCATATGATTGATACACACTCCAAAACAGAAACTTGATAAGTTATCCAAATCATTTAACTTAAAATCCATTGCCTGTATGTGGTTAGCAGCATGCGATTTTAATCCAAAACTACTGGTCAGGTCAGAGTTATACTTATCACCAAGTTTATAGGTCATATGTGAATATTTGGAAAATTTACCTCAATCAACATTTTCAATTCCATAAAGAATTTATAATGTAATTGCAAATTATTAAGGTCTCCTTTTCGTCGCCTATAAATCAAAGATGAGTTTACAGAAGATCAGCGATCTTCATATAAGACCGATCACACTTACTTCTGGTAAAAAGTTTTGTTGCACATTTTCAATAATAGTTGACTACCGTCTTAGTCTTTTGTTCCATATACAACAATTCTGACCTAAATCTACCTACTGAAGCGGAAATGTGTAATAAAAGTGATCAAGAGCCTTTTTTCAATCTGCGTAATCCTTTTTCCTAACGTGCCATTCAAAGTGATGCGCAAACTACAAGAAAGAAGGCTAAGTAGATTGGTGTTTCCCAAGTTGTGACGTAGACCTAGGTCAGAACCATTGCACTATTTTAAAACAGATCGGATGATAAGTTTATAGAACGCAACAAGCACAGAAACATAGTAACATTGAGACATTAAAAACGTATGTAATTTATGATGCACTAAATTTAATTTGGTGGTCCGGTGTACACAAGTATAACCGTGAGAGTCAAAATTCCAATTTCTATGAAACTAAACACTAATATCTTTCTATGAGTCTCTACGATAGACATCACTCTTGCACAGTCTAAAGATTAGGATTGATTTTCTAACGTGCACGATTTTGCACTTATAGGCAATAAAACTTAATTGCCATTCATTATTTTTGTTTGAGAGCGGAGTTTAAAGTGCAAAACAACCCAACCCACACCCAGATATTTGATAATGTTTTTCTGTTTAATTTAAAAAAATAATTAATTTCTCTTAGTCATCGCAAATTGGTAGTTTTAGAGGTATGTTACTTATTCAAATTAGAGGTTTTCACTATATATTTATTTTTAAAATGACATAACTCTAGATTTCATTGCTTCATCTCGTACGAGAATGGGCGTTAAAGTGCAGTTTTACACATAGGACCGTTTAAAAGTTGAATGGGCAATATATCAATGTGTGAATTCCTATGACTAGTCCCATAAATAAAAATTTTGATGTTATTATTAGGCCGCAAACATCTTATAATGTGACTCAAGGTTGTCAGGTGGAAGTAACAAGAACAGTGGACCAAGCACACCGAACACTTCCCTAGGGCACACCGCTGGTAACGGGTTGGAGTTGGGGAAATGTATTGCCCACAACAACTCTTGTCTTCTCTCCATTAAGAAATATTTCAAGCATTCTTATACTTCATATTTTAATCCATATGCTCTGAGTTTGAATATAACCTTTCATGGTTTACAGAATCACACGCCTTTTTAAAATCAAATTAAACTACATCGACACTAAATCTTCTAGCATGGGAATGTAGATATCTAGCTAATAACTTGTTAAATGATTTGAAAAAATCCCACTGGTTAAGATATTGAAACAAAAAAAACCGACTTGAAGAGATGACGAAAACTGTTCTGGATAATTATGTTCAATGGTGATAAAGCCCAAAAGAAATAACTTTAAACGAAAAAAAAAAGGAATGGGTATAACTTGTGTCAAACTTCCATCAGAGATAGAAGAGAGAGAGAGAGAGAGAGAGAGAGAGAGAGAGAGAGAGAGAGAGAGCGAGAGAGAGAGAGGACAGGGTGGAGGTAGAAGTTATAACTAACATTAGAAGCATCAATTCGCAACGTAAAAAACTGAAACATAATATTATATATTTTTCTTCTAAATTGCAAGGTGAAAAACGATGTGGACTAAGACTATTGCTTTATTTTTTAACTTTATATTCACAGTTTTTTTTTAAAATTATATCTACCCTTAAGCGGTGTTTTTTTTTTTTTAAATAGAATGGCGATAAAGAAGATTACCTTGTAGTAATCTAAGCACGAATTGGTGTTTGTTTTCTAAAGCAATACTGATATCGATCTGAAACAT
>BMAT01004125.1:272-12147 GCA_019649035.1 Elysia marginata | reverse complement strand
AGAAAAATTTGTTTTCTTCTTTAAGCAGACTGTGGTATGTTGCTCTATGTTTCTAAGGTCCTGATTCTTTAATCATTACCTCTAAATTTCAAAATATGACAATCGTTTACCAATCGAAATTTCAGAAGTTGGGTTGTTTTCGCAGCTGAAAAATATAACAAACATTTTGGAGACTAAGTATAAAACTGTTAGTAAAAAAGCCAAAAATAATCATATCAGTTGTACTTGAATCGAAAATCTTAATGAGAAAATTGTTGCTTAACAGTTAAAATGAGTCTGGTGTCTCAAGTTTTACTTTCAAATACGTTACTTTGATCAATGCGTTAAAATTGAAATTTGCTTGAAAGGGTGATAGTTTCTAAACTACATTAATGTGTAATAGAATGTCAAACAGAAAATAATTATGTCTTTCTTTAAATGTTAATTTTTATCCTAACCTAAATTTCCGACATGTCATACATAAGGAATAGTTGAGACGCATTCATTACAATAGCTTATTTACAGCGCCAAAGTATAAGTTTTGTTTATTTATTACCATTTTGGTTTTTAAGAATTTACTCTAATAATGTAAAATTTTATATAATTTGTTATAGCTAGGTATTTGAAAAAATTTAAAATTTATAACATAATTTGTGTACAACATGGAATGAGGTACAATTTTTCATGGGTTGGATAAACTAATAAAATGGAAACAGGAAACACGTTTTGGGAAAATATAGTTTTTGTTCCAGCTTCCTTGTATGGTTTTATTTTTATTAGACAATAGTTATCCCAAAAAGAATTAAAAAAAAAATTTAAATGTATCTAACACTAAGCAAGGCAAAATTTGTTCTATTCTGGAGCTGATATTGCGTTTGTCAAAGAGGCGGTGGATTTTGTTTTATATCATGTCATCGAAACGCATTTTTAATTCACATTGTGTACTTTAATAGGGTTGAATTTGTTGGTATTTCATGTTTGAGTGATTTCAAAATCACACATATATACAGAAAATAAAAAAGACCGAGTACATTTTTACCTTTTTATATTTTGAAATTTTAGTGGAGCATACATTCAACAACAGAAACCAAACCAAAACAAAACAAAAACACAAAACAAACACACATCTAAATTCAACTCCGTCAAATCTTGCTAATTCACAAAACATAAATATCACGTCACACAATAACAATGCTCTTCGAAATTTTAAGATCTTTCTTTAATTTTGAGATCATGAAATTTAAAATTTGAACCAACAATCACACAATGTCGTATGATCCCTATTATGCTCATGTAGTCACCAGTCCCAATTCAGGGTTCAGATATTATAATGGCCGGCCAGGTACACTCTCACTATCTTGGCGGATAACAGCGATATGCAGTCTAACAGTTTTATCCCACGTAAATCTGACTTTCCTAGAGAAAAAAAAAAGCAAACAATATCAAAACATTAAAGAATAATTTTATCCCTGAATTAGATATAAATGAATGTGAGTATATGAAAAGCGCAAACTATTACAAATCAATCAGTACAACCGGGCAATCTAACACGAATTCAATACTCACTTATTTCCTTTAAAAGGAAAAGATTGTTCCAACATTGACCTTATTTTTTAAAAAATTATTTTTAGTGACATACTCATGCTCTATAAAATTCTCAATCGGCTGGGTTAAAAAAGAATACATAACATACAACAACTAATGGTGCGAGGACTAAGAAGGGGAAATCTAGTTTTTAAGACTAAGATGGGTTATTATTATTCCGATAATTCTGCAAGTTTTTCATTGACAACATATACAGTAATTTATTTTATCAGCATATCAAAGAGGACGAAAGAGGAGGAGGAAGAGGAAGAGAATGAGGAGGAGGAGATGAAGAAGAAGAAGAAGAAGAAGAAGAAGAAGAAGAAGAAGAAGAAGAAGAAGAAAAAGAAGAAGAAGAAAAAAAAGAGAAGGATAAGAACAAAAGCAACGCCAAGAACACCATCAACAAGAACATTACAGCAACAACAATAACAACAGCAGCAAAACAAAAAACCTACAAATAAATATGGCAAAATGAAAATTTTATTTAGTTTTAATACTAGATTAGAGGCAAGGGTTTATATACTATGGAACACGAAATGTCCGAATATAATTATACAGATACTGGTAACCAGAAATATGGTTGCATGATACAAACTATCAAAGGGAGAAAACGCACACTAAGAAATGCAAATAAATGAAAATGGAAAATTATAAATTAGAAGAACAGCCAAAAAAAAAAAAAAAAACAAACAAAAAACCTGTCGCGCAGAATAATAGTTCAAATCCCTTTGACTTTTATGATGGCACCGTATTTATTATCTTTCAATTGGTTTACACGAATAAAATTCACGATCCCTGTACTAATTTCAGGGGTTTGTGATCACAGTTCATAACATTTTGTCATTTGTGAAATAAAACGTGTGTGTTCTTATCGCATGGTCCATTACTTAAAGATAAAGATATACCTAAAGAGATTTTCATTCATTTTCCTAAGCCTGCGCAGTTCCGTACGTTGATTCTTTATTATTCAAACGCGCTAAGGTACAAACAAAATTATTGGATAAAAAACAAGAGTCCTCTAGAAGCTTAGGGAAGTTTAAATACAGAAACCAAAAAAAGAAGAAAAAAAAGAGAGAAATAGAATGTTTCAAGAGGTTTAGATAATGTGTTCACAGAAAGTCCAAATTTTAAAAAAGTGAAACTAACTGCGCGTCTGGTATAAAAACTAATAAAAAGGAGGCAAACTTTAAAATAACTTTGCACCGCATATATACTAGAGTTTCCTTAACTATATTTCGGATATAATGTTTTATTAAAGATGGAAGAAGTACCGTATATGGGAACAATGCATGGGATAAAAAGGGGTGGAGGAGGGGAGGGATAAAGAAGATTTGAGATATATGGCAAACGAGTTTAAGATTAAAACATCCAAAATATACAAACCCTTGAGATGAAAACTAGAATAGTAAACTGCCAATATTTACGACTTAAAAGCAATTCTACCAAATCTCTAAGTCAGAATATACCGTCCTTAGGCCATCCGGGAAGAAAAGAAAGTCAGCCACTATCGTTAAAAAAAGCGAGGGGGTAAAGAGGAAATTCAAAAAGCCGTGCCGGATACTTCTCCTTGCATGACAGACACAACGATCAAGTCACATCACCCTATTGAAATATCCGTAAACAAAAAACTATTTAGAATATTCACAAAAAGTAGAAATACTAAGCGACGCTAGGTCGGTACTGCAAACTTTAGAAAACACCAACAACACTGAGCTAGATTCATTACGACAAAACCTGCTGGAGATGGGGGACAACGTTAGAGAACTCACCCTTCAACGGATACCAGACACAGCAATGAAAAGGCAGACAACCTTGCCAAACTTGGCTCAGGGTTGGAACAAAAAGAAACAACAATCACACATCAAGAAGCAAAAACAATGATCAAGATGGCCGCAGGAAAACGGTAGAAAAAGAGCATGAAGATTTTAACAAAAAAAAAGATGACTTCTACAAACTCAGCAGATAGGAACAAACATCCCTCTTCAGATTAAGAACTGGTCATAAAAAAATAGCAAAACACATGTTCAGAACCTTTAGAAAAGGGAAATCAGAATGTGCAAGTACGGAGACTCTTCAGAGACAACTGAACAATATTCTCCAGGAATGCTCGGTATATAAAAAAAAAATAAAAAAAATTGGGAATCTATTGCAGATCTTAGCACCAAACAATTTGGCCCACTCATAGAGCTAGAAAAAACAATAAACTTTCTGGAACTAACGAGTATACACCCTTAAAAAACTGAACATCTGGAGAACGCGAAGAAGAAGTAGAATTCACAAAAAATAATGTTGGTTTTTAAGTTTTTTTTCATCTGCCATTATTGACTGTGAATTGGGAGACAAATTAGATTGCATCCAAATAAAACTAGATCTACTTGTTCTTATTTTAGTTGGGGAATGTGACGTTTAATTAAAGTTATCAAAACATTACAAAAAAAGTTAAATAACAAAAAAGTTAAACAACAAAAAACAGTACTTCCTTTCCAGGTAAAATTTCGACACATTAAATCGTTTTTAATAGATTAATTATAGACAATCACTGAAAAAACAATGTTTGTTATGTTTTAGTATAGATAAAGCCAAAACAAATAAGAGCAACAGCTTATACGAAACTAAGAAAAAAATGAACTAGCCCAGACCTACGTTAGTTACATTACATTACACTAGAGCCTATAGAACATAATTACAAGAGGCAGCAAATCAGAAAATAATTAAAGAAACCCTTATATCACAGGTAACTGTCGGTAGATATATATCATTTATTCACCTCCACAGTCGCAATACATTTGAAATATCTTCAATCTAGATTTCATATTAAAATCTCTTTAAATCATTCGTTTCCCTCTAAATAGGAAATGATTACCACAACGTATTTCACGTTTCTGTCTTTTTATGTCATTTTGGAAAGGCACTTCTAGCTCTTTAGTTTTAATAAAGATAGTTGTCTTTACCCCGGTACTCTTCTAACGATATCGGTAACATTACACTTCCTAAAAACAAACTAACAAGAAAAAAATCTCAGGTCAGAGACAATTTCAGTTGGAATAAAGGAAAACGTTAGGTCAAATTTTTATTACTTTGAGAAAAATGGTAGAAGAAAGAACGCAAATAACAAAAATTGTAGTTCCGCCTGCTTCTTATTTTTTTTTTTTTTTTAAATCTAAAATTTAGATTAAAAATCTAAAAAAATGTCTTAGATCTAGAAACTTCTTTTGATAATCTAGATTTAGAGATAAATCTATATGTTGAAGATATCTTGATCAAGAGCCTTAATTAGACCTAGATCTAACCTAGATTATGGGCACCATTTTTCTTCCATTTCAGGCTCTACGTGTCAAGTTTGTTTCTCTTTTATCCTTAAGGCCCACGCTCTGCCCTTAAGTTTTCCCAATGGAAAAGGCCACTTTTTGCTTAATTTAATCAGCTTCTTTTGAAACATCAACAAGCTTTCAAGCACACTTCTCAGTACTTACAGCTGTTCTTTTGTTACCCATGTGTAATTTATTCAGGCGTCTTTTCTCTTAAATAATTATAATTATGGAAGCGGAGAAAAATATGTAAGAATAAATATACTTTGGTATGTTCAGACCTTATTGATACACTTAGCCGTTATCGAAGTTTGATGCTTTTGTATCTACGTATAAAGCCAATTTTAGCGGATTTTCTGTTTGGTAGTCATACATGATACATACATGCCTTTTCGTTCTGGGGAACATCATAGTTTGAACCCAGGGCATAAAACATCTACCTAAAAACTCAAGATTTCTGAGGATACCGGGAGAGGGGTGGCGCCATATACCCTTTATCTGCCTGTGCCCGGAAGGCAAACATTGTTCCAGTTGCTGCGAATGTAAGAGATTGAAAATCCTCACAAATGTAGGGTTTAGCTCTAGTGTGAACATCAAATGAATGTTTTTAGATTTTAATAAATGTTTCAAGAAATTCATGAACATATAGAGCTCTAGTACCAGTACATATATTGTATTCTCCTGCACGTAACACATCTTTCTTAGACCAACTCCTGAGAATGCTTTGTGTACACTCCCTGCCTTTCTTTCAATCTCTTTTTTTTCTATTCCTTTACTCCTCTCTCATCCATTCAAAACAACTTTTCATTTTCCTTAAATTTGTGTCCCTTTCTATCGAATTTAATCTTTTCTTAAACAACTTAATCTATGGGGGTACCTGATTAACTCTGTAAAAATAATTATATGTCTGTCTTTCCCTTTGCCTTTCTGTTTGCTCTTCCTTTTGTGTGTCCATCTACTCTGATTTTTACCCGCCCCCCCTGGCTACCACTCTCTTTTTTTATCTGATATGCTTGCTCACTCTGCCTTTAACTTGACGTCCCCTACAACCCTATTCCCGTGTTTACAGGCCAAGTTTTAAGTCCAGACCAAAGAGCCATTACTATACCATCCATGTTGGCATGAGTGCTCTTGTTCCTGGTATATTTTATGGTTTTACAACACAGGGCAATGTTAAAGTTTCCGTGTCAAAAGCAAAAGACTGCTAAGATTAAGGTTTGAAGCGAATGTCGATATAGCTACTGACACCTAGAGATCCTCTTCTTAAAGGAAGAACTTACATGGGCTAAAAATATTTGTACACTTCATAAGGACCTGCTGAGGTGTGCAGCCACCTGCATCATATAGTTTACGGTCATAAAACAGAGAGTAAACTATTCTTTAAACTCCTTCTCAGTTCTACAACATTTAAAAATAACAATACAAATAACACTCTAAAATAATCACATATAATCGATTTTAGGACATTGCCCTCCATGGGCAAAGAAGTAAAGGAGGCGCATCATTCCAATTCTTTATAGAACTATTTTTGTTTGTTCAAAACCTTGAGCCCTTCCTTTTTATTCATCTGGATGATCTAACGCCCTAAAACTGATTTAATTTTTTATCTTTCCATCACTGCACCATTAAACCTCTTCTGTCCCCGTGTGATACAAATTATTGTGTTTTTATCAACGATGGTTTACGACCTCCCTCCATATCGACGGTCTAGGAACAGACTTGGCAAATACGCCTTTGTTTTACGACAGCTCTGAAGAGGATAACTTTATGGTGCCTTTCACTAGTCCCTTCCGCTCCTTAGCTCTCTCTCGTGTTAACTTCAGTGTGGTAAAGGTTGTCACACATTGCAGTTACCCTGCTTGTCTTGTTTACAAACCGGACTAGTGAAGGAAAGGGAAACCACTTGAAACTTCAAGGAGAGGCGGCTTCGTTAGTCCCATTTATGTCCCCTTATGGCGGTCTGGCGGAACCTTACTCAGATACTGCAAGTTGAGTACGTTAGCACTCGCTTAGATCATGCGAAATCTTAACTACCACCATTCCTTAAACATTATTTAATGCCAAATCATAAGTAAACAGTGTTCAAAATAGTTATAGAATTATGTTCAGTTAAAAAAGATGAAGTAATAATTATACAGATGTAAAAAAAAAAAAAGTTTTATAATTTAAACGTATTTGCCCTCATCTTCCACTTTTAATTACAAATCTTTCATGAAACTAAAACACAACATTGCCTATATTGTTAAAGTAATTTTAAAGAAAAAAGAAAGAAAATACGTAATGAGCTTTTGCTTTTTTTAAAGTATAGACCTTCTAGTTAACTGCTTAAATTTCATTACTCGGTTTAAAAAGCGTTTATATATATTTTTTTTCATATCCAACTCATGCTCTAAGCACTTAACACTGTAAGTTCATTTTCAACCAAATTTCTTTCTGAACTTTCAGATAAGTAGTAGCTATTGCGCATGACTCTCTCTTTGACAAGATTTTTCACTGCCCACAGTCTCATTTTCATTTAACGTCCGAAAACAAATAGCCTGTCTGAAGGACTAAACAACAACATGAAGAACCAGGGGCTCGAACCCCGGACCTCATGGTCCGAAAGCATAGTGTCTACCACTAGACAACGACGCCATGAAAAGCCAGTATGCAAAAGCTTTCTCCAAGTAAAGAAACTCTATTGTCTGCTTTTTCTTTAGCTAGAAAAGAGGAAAACATACAAAAAATATCAAAGCTCACATCAGATAAAAATATGAAAGATTAAAAATGCTCTGCAAAAACGCCCACATGCAAGCAATAGACGCATGCAAATTGGTTGATTTTGATGAGGTGAACAAATAGAATAATTGTTTTCAAACTTTTTAATCTACTTCAGTTTTTACTAAATAAATTATTCACATAATTTAAACAATAGCTCTAATTAGTTTGAAATAAACTGCTACTTATTTGGACACGTAAAAAAATCAATAAGAATAAAAGCAAAGGACCAAAAAACTAATGCTTATTAAATGTGAGTACAAATGATGTCACAGGCAAAGTTCTTAGATAGTTAAGAATCTAATAAGAGAACTAACTACAACAAACATAACTACAACAACGACAGACAAAAAAACAAGAGAAAAAATAACAACATGTATGGTCCTAAATCATCAGATCAAAGAGTGAAAGAAATGTCTTTCAATTTTCATTTATTTGTTCATTTTCTTGGAAAAACTGACCTCTGCACATTATCACAGAAAAATTGATACTTAAACAAATAATTTATTTTCACTTACTAAACAACATACTTTTCATTCGTCTGCTTAATAGTGGTGTTTTAAAAATAGTAAAATTATTTTGATTATATTACACACTTGTCATACGCAGAGCAAGTTTGTTGGTTTTGCATACTAAAGTTTTAATCTTTACAAAAAATTGTATTTAAATCAAGCCCATAATTATACAGAATCTTAAAATAAGAAATGGATAAAATTAAAGATCAATTCAGAAAAATGCTCATCAAGTTTTCCTTTTTCGCACTAATTCTATATAGCCCTTTGCAGCTTCAGAAACGCAAGAAATGTATTGCGAGTATTTAAAATGACGCGTCCTCTCGGAAAAAACGAATTCTCATTCAAATTTTAAAAAATGGAAATGTTGAAATCAAATGTAAAAAATGATTAAAAAGTAAGAATGCAACGATATGTTTAAAAACACGTTTACTATATTATAATTGAATATATTAAATCCGTTCAAAACAATCGTATATTTCCCTCACAGTCTCATTAAAACTAGTTTTACACGCGTCTGAAATGGCATTTCAAATCAGAGTGTAAAAAGGGGAACGCAATTTTCGGAGAGTTCGAACCAGTAGATAATCGCCCGAAATTCTATTTTGATTTCCCGTAAATTTTCGCCCTAAACTGCAACTAGAAGGGTTTCATTTTTTTTCTTGGGGGGGGGGGAGAGATCAGAATGTGCAATGCACCGTGGAGAAGATAATCCTCCCTAACTTTAATTATTTCCAACAAAATAGCGGTTCCTTTCGATAAATCGCGCTCGGCCTTGCTTCTGACATTCACATATAAAAAGAAAATGCTAACCAACGGAAAAAAATCATGGGAAGCCTATTATTTTGAACGAAAAGCCAGACAAGCAGGGATCCTGCAATATTCCAAAATCTAGAAATGGATCAAAATGTAGAGGACGCAAAAGGTTCAGCAGTAGATTAGATCTATATTCTATATCTAGGCATGGCCTCAATTTCGTTTCGTTTTCATTTCTTTTAAATCGTAGTAGAGCTCAACAAAAATGGGCCAAATCAGTCTAGAAAACTGTGCTCTCATTTCAACGGGAAAACATGCTTCTGGTTTTGCGTTTTGATATACCATCTTAACCACCTTAAAATATTTTTTTAACTCGATTCAACAACTAGCCCGTTTGCTAGACTTAAGGTTTGTAATTGTGTTTTTTTTTCCTCTCTATAAGTGCTAAAGATGAGCATTACAAAAATCTCTAAGGTATTCAATTAGTTTTACATTATCAATGATCACATAGGTATTTTCTCTAAACTGTATTAATAAATTGTATCACGAAATATTAGCCCGATTTTAAAGTGAATGATAATGTTATTTATTTAATGATAAATTTGTTTGATGACCAATCAGATGAGAGTCTATATACAAGCCTCGCCACATGATTACCAAGAAATTAAAATTAAAAAATAAACTTTTACATAACCGTCATTTATTTTAGGGTGATGACAGGACAAATAGGGTAATAGATTAATGTTTGGTTGATTGAATTTTTTACAAGCCCACTCCACCATTAGCGATGATCTCAGGGCTTACGATCTCTTCAAATTAATTTTACTTCGACCGTGTAGACTTGCAAACCTATCTCATATTTTAAAATCAAGTTTTAAAAATCTTCACTATTTACAAATTTTAACTTTTCTAAACAATTGCTTCAGTTTTTTTATAATCCAATCTCTTACAGATAATCAGAAATCTGAGAGGCTCTCACCTCTCGAAATAATGGGTGCAAATCAGTCGTCTTATAATATTTTTGTTTGCTTAGCAGAAAATCTGCGCATTCCACTAAAATGTGTTCACAGTGAAAGGACTTTCAGAAGCTACGCATTAGGCTTGTTGTTCCACTTTTTATGAGTATTCATGAGTGATCCATGAATGAGCTATACGGAGTCTGCTCACAACAGTCTCCTGTTTTCTGTTAAGTCTTTCGACAGAAACTAGTTTCTCCTGAAGATTTGGTCTAACTTCATGAAGTTTATTGTTGACTTCAGTATCCCAGTCCGTTTGCCACAATTGTTCAAGATGTGTGTCAATAAATTAAACTAAGTCAAAGTTAAAATCATGTTATAAATACACCAAAATAGGTTCTGAATGATGTCTCGAAGACTATTACAAGTACTAATGTTTTTTCAGTAAAATATTATGGTGAAACGAGGCAATGCATTCAAGTTTTGTAATTCTGTGAACACATACAAAAGGCTAAAAGAAAAACCTGTCTATAAAGTAATTGATCTAGACATGGTTTTTTTTCAAACCGCTATCCAACCATTTAAAAAGGGAAAGAACAGAACCGTTCCTAATTTCAAACTACATTTATTTAAAAAATGGTTTAAATAAAATCTAGCTTTCTTTTCCCTTATAAGGGTAGGTCTATTTAGCGGCGATGCTTGTAATTAGGTTGAAGTTTCAAGTAAGTCCGCCCCCACCCCCAAAGAAAAAAAAAGTGCGAGGACAACCCCGCTATAGTCAAAACTTGGCAATTGCGAGTAACGCAACCACATTAAGGTGGAGAAATAGAAGAAACACAAAACCAAAATGACTATGTACAGTTTCAAGCAGAGAACCACCTTTTACAATTTGAAGTCTTACAAAATGACAACTCAAAGTCTTCAACCTAAACCAATTAGCCAAAACTGTGACCTTCACGAATTACATAACTCAACCCTAAGGCTAAAACAGAAGAAAACGCGACAAGAAGAGCCTAAAATGGAAGGAAAATGAAGCCAAAATCTAGTCTAGTTCTAGGCCTAATACAGACTCTAGATCAAGATCTTCTACAACTATCTCAGAATTTAAATAATCTAAATTGATTTCTAGATGTAAGTCAAAGGTTTAGACTCCTAATCTAAAATTTAGATCCATATCTAACCTAAATTCCATAGAGTTCAACAATCGAAGCAGGCGAAACATTTTTGTTTATGTGTCTTTTCAAAATAGTAGGCTGAAGTATATAAAAATGTGACTCTTCCGTACAGACGAATTAAACCTTCGATTTTTATAGCTCTTTTTCACATTTTAGTGGAAATGTAGACGCTCTGTCTTGTGCGCCTAGTCTGCCTTGGAAATAAGTTACTTCAAATATGTCGTCATCGTTAGCACAGTAATAAGAAGATCCAGCAATTTCTGGTTTATAATCTGAGTTCAAAACCCAGTTGGAAACTTCACCATTGTCATCTTCAAGATCGTTAAGCAACTTGAGGTTAGACCTTACATAACATCAATCTTAAACTAAAATGAAAAGCGATACTTTTTATCCCCCCCCCCCCCACTACCCCTGGATGCTTTCAACACGAAGCTCACCAACAAGGCATTAAGGATTGTGAGAACTTTTAAAGCTAACACATTCCTTTCTCCTTTCTCGGCACTCACACACGAAAAGGAACAAGATAAAAATACAACCAACTGTATCATTCTTTTGATTAAGAAAAGCAATTGTATCATCTGCATAAATAAAATTCTTAATTTAACCTCAAATTATATTCTTTAAAATCGCGGCACCCTTTTCCAACAGATACTTGCTTTGAAATTTTTTTCTTATTATCGGTAAACACATCTCTGACATGTTTTTCAAAGCAGGATTTTTGATCGACTGACAATTTCTGCAACTGAAAGCGTCGTTCGAAGCGCTGGAATTAAGCACTGTAGTTCTGCGAGACGACAGAGCGCAAGACTCCTTATTTATTAATTGGGTTATAGCCCTTTTCCGCT
>BMAT01004122.1:34794-45400 GCA_019649035.1 Elysia marginata | reverse complement strand
AGAGAGATGAGTGGGTGGGGGCGGACTACATCCAATATTTCATAATTCATTTCATCTCCCGTCCTTTTGTTCATTTACTGTTTTTCTAACTTTTTAGATCTATCGAGATTTGCCCTTTTGATTTTATAAGTTTCCTTCAGTTTAGCAAAAAACTTATGGTCTATACCAACTAAATTCAAGTAGACCTACAAGCAGTAAATTTACATTCTGTTTTACAATCTAGATCTAAATCTAGGGTAAGATTTCCACAATGGGGTGCCACTATTGATTACATTGTGTTTTATTGAAAATTTACTCTTCATTTTGTCATTAATGGTTTTTTTTACAATTAAAAATAGTGTGTTTTCATTCTCAGGACCCTTTATTTCTAAAAAATTAGAGAACTTGTTACCATGAAATTTAGGCTTAAAATAGGGTGGCACCCCTCTGTAGAAATCCTTCCAAATCTAGTTTTCTTTATTTTGTCATGACCGAATAGACGGTATCAATCATGAAACTTATTAGATCTAGAACTTACATTGATGATTGAATCAGGCCAGAAAACATAAAACATAGCTAAAAAATGGTATCAATCATGAGACTTCACTTGTGCTAACTAATACTACACTGAATCGGAACAAAAAACATAAATAATTTACAGATAACATCTATAAAAATGCTATCGTCAGCAAAGAAAACTCTATTGTTTCTATAGAGTTAAACACCTAGCAACGAGAGCTTTACTACATTACAAAATGGCGGACGGCCAATGTAAGAGGTCAGCTCTCTGAGCGGCGAATGACGTAGATCAAACAGTTGCTCAGTCTGCCTTATCTAGTATGTGGAGTGGACTGAGTAAAATGCTTTCCCAAGGCAATTGCAACATGGCATGGTCGGGAATCGAACCCGCGACCTCCAGATCTCGAGTCCGATGCGTTAACCACTCCGCCATGCTGTTGTCCTGATGTCTGCTGTTTCAAGCGCTCAACTTTAGTTATAAAATCGTTTCTCCATTTTCCTCATGCCAGATCATCGCATTGAAGGTAGGCTTACTGCAAATAGGGCAAATTGTGATCGGCAACCGGAGGTTCAGCTGGTCTGACACACTTACAGCCAACAGTGACAATGTGTACTTCCCTTTCATAGGTAGCCAGACCATTTTCCGATCGAACCCTTCTCAACACGGGGACAGACCGTCGTTCCTCCTGACATGTATTGGTGGTGGAGCCGGCACATTTGTTACACAAACATATGGCCGATTTGGTGTACCTGTCCGTCCGAGAAGAAAACCATTTTAGAGTTATTAAAAAAAACAAGACAGTCATATATCTCTTTTCTTTTACTTCTTCCTCCTCGTCGTTGTCGTTTTCTTCAATTGTTTTACTACTACTACTACCTACTACTACAACTATTTGCCAATTTCTAACAGGTAGAATAAGAATCAGAGAGAGAGAGAGAGAGAGAGACTCAGAGAGAGAGAGAGAGAGAGAGAGAGAGAGATAGAAATAGAGTGAAATTGAACTGAATAGTTCATTGTTCGGCTGTTTGCCCATGGACAATGTAAAATTAATACATTTTGTAAAAATAAATATGTACAAGAGCATTATAAATTATACATTAAACTCTTCAATAAATAATAATTGGTTATGTAATACACAGGTTATATCCATTGCAAGTCTTAATCACAGTCAAAGTACGAATGGATATGCAATGCTGTATTAAATAAAATAACGACGGGTTCTATTTATGATCTATCAGGATGTGAAAAAAACTATGTAATAATAGTTACATAACATGCTTAAAAATTCAGTAACTCGATCAACATAATATAGTTGTATAAAACACATCATATGACATATTCATATGTTACACAATACTTTATATGTTCTATCTTCTTAAAAGCATAAAATAAACATTTTGCGACACTTGTAGAGTTTGTGGCATCGGCAAGCAACAGACTCAAATCTCTAGATCTAGAAGTTGACTCCGATTTAGATTATTAATCTTGAAAATAAGCTCTCCTAGACCTCAGTTGAATTACAAAATACGCCTAGTAGGTGTCCGGGATTGGTTAAAATAGCTGTGTACATTTTCAGATCTCTGCATACTGTCTGTGAGGTGTGAATCTCTAATACACACAGAGCGACACTAGTATATATAAGATAAGATAAGACAATTCTTTCTTAATCCCCGTGGGAAATTCAATGTACATAGTATAAAAATCCTGTAAAACACACACACACAATTTACAGAACATATTAAGTGTATAACAAAGTAATATCAAAGTACATCCTTTGTAATGCATAAAATTAAATTTCTACCCACAATATTTCTTCTGGAAGGTTCTTAGCTAACATCTCACGAATTTTGAGTAAATCCGGTAAAAAAAAATAAAGAGCCCTTGGGGTTTAAAAAAGCTACAAAAAATTCAAGATAGCAGCTGCTACCCTAGCAACCACTAAATATTAAAACAACAGTTTGTCCGCCTAATTTGAACATGACCAATCTCATGGAGACTTCACTTTAGATTTTTGTAAATATTAAAAAAAAGAATTATTGTGTCTTTCTGTCTATCTAATTCATACCTTGGTTTGGAACCGCGTCCATTATCAATGAATTCCCACTTCAAGGGACAGATCGCCCTGAGGTTTAGTGCAACTGAGTTGAGAGGTTCTGGGCAAGAGGCTGGATGGGAACCAGACGCGGCCAGTGTCGTCTCTCGGACCCCTCCATCAGGTGCTAGGCCAATATATTGCGAGGAACTCAAGTTATTCCTTAAGACATTCGCCTGAGCCAGGGAGATCATCGTCTGACCCAATCTGCATTCAACAAAATCAACAAAATGCATGGTGATCATAAACAATAATAAGTCGCGAGGCATCTTTTTGTTAGGCACACATAAACCTTTTCGCCGACAAAGATATGGATTGATGTAAGTGATGATTAATTCGTCTATTTGAAGTGAGCAGCGGTAGTGGCTGTAGGCAAATGGTTTGTATTTGGTAGCATTTTATACACGAGCTTATATACCGTTACTCTTGCGTGGGAGGTAATTATCGAATTGGGAAGTTCCTTTAAATTTGGAGAAATCCAAAAAGCATTTATCATCCGAAAGATTACTACAAAAAATGATAAAATTAGAACCCCTTGAAGTCAATCATAAGTAAAAAGCGACTTTTGTAGAGTATGGCGAGTCTTAGTTCAATGTTATGTTAACGAAAGCTGACGCAATCTAAAAAAAAAGTTCTTTAGTCATAACCTCATTAGCATTTTGATATTGCAAACTTAATTGTAGAATTATATAAAACTAGCGTATTTGTTTATTTTAGTTCTGCATCGCTTTCCCACACACTCAGCTACAAGCTTTTATTGATAATGAAATAACGAAGAATTAAACTTTGTCTCAAAATAGCTCAGAAAAATTTATAAAGCATACTTTTTAAAGAATAAATAGATTCATAAAAGAACGCACTTTTGGTAGCTTTTGTTTCTACAGAACGGAATCAATGTTTGTGATATAAACAGCTTTGGGGATTTTTATATTTTGACGTGTTAATGGACCTGGTTTCTCATCAATGGTAAAAAGTGGTATTTCTTCAAAACGCTCTTAAAAGAAACTACAAGCACAGAGTTTGTTTTCCAATCGTCCTTTCGTTTCGCAGAAAAGTCTACGGTCATAATGCATGCATTTTCACACAATGTTTTGCTCTAGTACGCTCAGTAGATACAATCAAGTAAGGGGATTTCCGTAAAAGAGAATGACCATTATTTGGAGATTGGGCCAGCAACGTTTCTATGCTGATGAGATTAAAATAAACCACAAACAATTTATTTTGTTTTTCTTTCAAATCTCAAAGGATCCTCACAGCAGACCAATTTGTAAAGCACTTTATTTTCGCTAATAGCAGCTTTAAAGTAAAGAATACAAGATCATGCGAATAAAACAATGTTTAAGTGACCCATTGAGGCTCTTGTAAGTTTAGAAATTTCTGCGCACTCCTCAGTGTGTCTGTTCTGCTGAAACAGCTGATCTGTTAGATTCTGAAAGTCATGTACCAGAATGCAGTTAGCTTTTTCTGCATAATAAAGTTTATTTCTTATTCAGTTCCAAAATATTGAGCTTTCACAAACAATTTTACAACTATGAGATAATATAAAAAAAATCAACAATAATTGTACACTGAAAATCGAGGCCTTTAAGTGACGGATTTTCCCGAAAAAACAACGACACACAAACAAACAAGAAAACAATGACATTTTTCGGCAACATAACTTCCTCAACATATCCTCTAAAAAATAAACAAAATAAAAAATTTTCAGCTAATCACACAACTGCATCTTTTCTCCTTAAACTAGTTTAAAATATCGTACATATTTGAAAATTCCCTTTGACCATTTCAGAATTCCTAAAATATAGAAAAATTTTCATGACCATCGGGAAACCCGGAAAACCTAATTAGTAACCAACAGTAAGATTCAGACAGCTATTTTCAGCGCAACCTTTAAAAATCTATACACGGTATCCAGAGAATATCTTTACGCACGTAGTAAATAATGAGCTTAACCTATTTTTTTCCAATTGTAAGCAAATATATATATATCAATACTGCCCTCCTCCCCATTAAGTCAACATAGAACAATATTTGTAAATTGAAGAAGTTTACTGCTTTTTCTGGAAAAAAGTTGTAAAACGTTATTAATAATGCAATAACGTTCTTATGCCAAAAAACTTATAGATCTAGGTCGTAGGTCTGGGAATAAATGTTAAATTGAAAAAATTAACCTTATTCTTCTTGACGAACATTAAACAGGCACATTAGGTTTTGCTATTAAACAACAAAACTATAGACAAACGCGTGTCTCGGTTAAATGGACACAAGAGCGAGGCTTCTATCACAAGAACGCTCCAATAAGGATATTCGTCTCTTGACAGTACTGAACTCCCACTGCAGTCATCTTATCAGGCCGGAGAACTTGCTGCTCAGCCTGGCACTCGACTTGCTTCTTTCAAAACCACCATAGTTCAAGCAGCTCTGAGTTCAGGTCATTCACACGACTGCACTTCTCAAGAACAGTCTAGGTTTAACATTAAAATTCGTTTTGTGCTTTACATGTCAGGAATTTTTTTTTAGAATTCCCTTGTTCTAGATATAGATAATAGTACAAAAAAGTAGATGAACGGGGCATGGTTTTTTTTAAACATTTTTTTTGTCGCTTGGCTAGATTACAAAATGTGACTTAGGTTGTGACTCATCATGCAGAAAAGAACACCAGGTTTTTCAAACAATAAATTTCAAAAAATGTGTTGCAAGACAAAGCAATTCGTGTTGTTTTGCAAAGCGGCAATTTCACTTGGGAATACAGTATGACTTTTCACTTTGGCAATTTCGAATCCAAAAACAAAATTCTAAGTCCTAGAGATAGGTAGCATTATTCCAAACTCTGATTGAAAAGTCCAGTTGATTAAAACTGAACCGAATAAATCGTTGATAAGAAGCCTCTTTTCTACAACCATGTCATCTATTGAAAATAGTTTTACTGTAAATAAACTCAATCGACGGAGAACACACATGCAAACATGTGAACTAGAATTTTTTTCCTTCACTATTACAATATGGAGGTGCATGTATTGCTTGATTATTTACTTATGTTATGTATAGATAGCTATGCCGTCATTTTTAAAACTGTTTTTTTTCTTCTCGGAACACATGCCTTGAGAAACACAAGCTCTGTTCATCTAAACACATGTCTCATAAAGCAACTGGCGCCTACGAATAGAAACGGTTTGATTCCTACTCAGTTCACGTTCTGTCTTTCCTCATCTTACGCCTCTACTCTTTGCAAGATCCAAGTTTGAGGTTGTCTGTATTTCTCTATATGAACAGATAAAAAAAGCTTGGTCTTCACTTGCTCCACAATTTTCATGGAACAAAGTCAGCGTGGGCCCTCCGGGTTTAAACACTAAAAAATGCTTTGAGTATTGGCAATCGTTTAACAATTGTATTCTCTTTTCAATAAATTTTTTTTCAGTAATCTTCTTGTGATAAAAAAAAATTCACCCTAGAATCGCTCCCAGACCTTACTACTGAACCGTTTTCCCTCAAATTTTCACTGAATACAGTTTGATTTTTTTTTTATTTTGAGAACTCAAAATGACCAATTGAGCACATGAAATAAACAGCAGGTGTCAGAACATATATAAATTCGGATAAAATTAGGCTTTTACTCAATGTTTTAACAACAGCCATTTGATATCACGTGAATACATTCGCTTTCGGAAGTTATGAGAAAGTATCAGAAAAGTAATTATAATTTTATTTGTAATCGCTTCATTGTCACCAGAAGCGATGGTAGCGCTGATGTCTCAGTCAAAGGTGGTAGCAGGTTCGAATCCTGTGAGCGTGAAATTCTTTTTGGTGAAGAGACGAACTAAAAAAAAATTACGCGTAAGTCAAAGATCCAGATTCATATCAGGTTTTCTTATATATCACAATATTCTTTCATTTCAATAGCCCTCTTATTATTGAAAATGTTAATAATAAACATTGTGGTCTTAAGTCTTATTCTTAGATCTAGAATCTAGATCACAGTCTTACATGATGCGACAAGAGGAATCTCGAGGAGGCAAGGCCTTTCTATCAAAATCTAGACCCTACACATTATCGTAATAATATGAACATGTATAATGTACAACATGCTCAGCCCCTATCAAAATCCAGACCTGTAATACACCAATAACGCGCAAGGCCAGTCCTTGAAAATTGTTAGTATCCATCTACTCCAATCAATTTTTAGCCTGGGATGCTTTATGTCGCTCTATCAAGGACTGGCGATACAACATCGATATACCATCCATCAACAAATGGAAGAACCAGAAATGTGGTCTACAAAGAGGTTCTGTAAACCATTGTATTGAGGTGACTACTTCATCCTGAGCATGATCAGGCATTCAGCCAGTAATATTAAAAAAAATAATGAAGCCTGTTTGCGTGGCCCCAGGTTAATGCGAGCACAAACATCACCACCCAGGGCAAGACTAAGAGCAAGGGGCGGTGACAGTCTTCTTAAAAAAAGGCTGTCATGTTCTCTCTTTTGCACCTGTGCAGATTGATCTTTGAGCCTCTGCAACTTATTGACACATTCTTCTCGAAAATTGACAAAAAAGTGAGCGATAACAATCGAATCGTGTCAAGACAAACGATGACCTAAGGGTTTACAAAGATATTTCATTTAGAAAGGTGACATCTGCTTTATCATCAGGGAAAACAGTACAAAATTCCAGGTAGATAATAAATAAGATATTTCATTGCAGAGATACTGTCAAAGATCCTTTCCAAGTTCTTAGTTTTGTTTCAGTAAAAACAACACTCTCGTTCAGTCATGGTTATAACGCTTACATTGAAACACAAAATACACAATATTTTTAAAACTTGAAATATGATTTGTGTGCTCAATACTTTTATACACACAATATCCCTTACAAAAATAAGGTTATGAAATTAAAGTATAATCATAAACTGATAAATTAATACTGATCTCAAACAAATGCAAATTTGGCTCTATTTAAAAAGAAATACTGACTATTTGACTGTTTTTAGTTTTTACAGCGAAGAGCGAATAGAATTGAAAACGCATAGCAAATGAGCAATTATTAACATTTACAATGACAAAAAAATCATAATTAGATCAATGTGATCTACTGAAAAAAAATGTTGCCTCGAGTCTTTGAAACTGTGTAGGTGTCGAAGCTACTAATTGATTTCTTCTTCACCGAAAATACACCTCTTTCTAAGGAAAACTCCGATGAAATTCTGTTTTGATCATGAAAAAAAAAGCGATTTTTAAAGTAGATTTTTTTCGAACCATGACAAGCTTCCATTGTGATAGGGTAGTGGAAGCTGAGTTATACTTTGAAATGGTTGTTAACTAAAAAATTGTAATATTTTCTTGAAGCAAAGAATAAAGATGCTGCTAATGTCACGTAAACTGCTCTTTGAGGCCTAGGTCATGGCCTCCTTCTAGAAGAGTTGGGTACATTTGTATGTAGAGTATCTAGCATTCTTTATGTATAAGACTATACTGGTGTCTGCTTTTACTCATTCAGAGGAAATTGGTGTTTTGAGAAGAGCATCTGTTGTATAAGGTTAGCTGTTTTAATTACATGTATTTGACATATTGTGCATGCTGTGTTTGGTTTGGCAGTTCTAAGTCATCTTTAATCTAAAGTTAACTCTGAATGAATGCTTATCAAATGAGCAAACTTATCGCCATTAGTTAAAACTGCCCAATGAAGGCTCAATAATGGTTATATACAAGCTGCGCTGTCTTTGTCTTCCTTAAAAGAGACATGAAAATATATCCAAATTAAAAAGTTTACTAACACGTGTGTGAGTAGGAATATGTTTGAAGAAGAAAGCAATTGAGACAAGTCGTCCTAGGTAAAACACTTTCAAAGACACCGGTCAACAGTTCTGGGTTTTTAAGTCCAGTTGAACAGTAGCGTAACTCGCCGAGTTTGTTTTAGATTGGGATATGACAGTAACATCATCACCTAGCATTAAACAGCAGTGACAAAAGCGAAACTTCTCTTCACCCCCTCAAAAAAAAATCTTCAAAATACAAACCAGAATACATAAAGGAACATACCTTGAAGATAATTCAATTAAATTCTACACAATGTCTAGTTTTTTTTTGTTCTTAAAGCATTTCTTCAGATGGGACACGAAGGGGTTTAGTGAAGTCAGTCGTCTTTGTTGACAGGCGAAACCCATTACGAGCTGTCCAGATCCACCTAGCTTAAATAAGGTATACCAGCGTCCATTTCCGAGTTGCCGGAACTTCCGGAGTTAGGCTCAGGAGCTGCGCAGAGACAGCCGACTGTCACAAGCACCTGTTCCTTCTTCATAAGGGCCAAGCCGTTCTGGTAACCTTGACGTCTGAAGATAGTCACACTGCGCCGGATCTCCTGGCATCTGTTGATGTTCTGGCCCACGCATGTAGAGCACAGACACTGGGCTTGGACCAAGTACCTGGAAAGATGTAAGATGGAGAACGTTCAAGATTGTTGGGTTTTCAAATTGCTGGAACGGGTTCAACTTATAAAACGGAGAGCATCTAAATGGAAGAGATAGTTCGACAGAATGATGTTGATGATGAGAAAAAGAGAGGTAGTTGATTACATAGCCAAATGAATAAACAGACAGACATATAAATAAACAAAGATATAGATATACAACAAAAAAAAAAGAAGAAGAAGGTTAATCGAGATGTTGAGAGAAAAGGAAAGAGTAAGGTCAACTGTCTTATATGCGAAGCACAGAAACACACAGGGTCGTGTTTTCTTCAGTTCAAAATCTAAATCAACCAATGGCTGGAAACGTTTAATAAAAATAGTTTGACTATAATTTTCATTCTTTCAAGCTTTTGGTTTCCTATCTGATTTTAACAATAGTTTTACTATTTCTATCTGATTTCTAAGTTTTTTTTTACACGCTCAGAAGACACCAGTTCCAGTTATGTTATTTGAAACACCTACTTGTATCAGCGAATAAAAAGGAAAGAAAACTCACCTTGGATAAGCATCAGTTCCAAGGTTGTGCACTTTATTGATGTATGGACAAGTTGATCTCAAATTGATCTCGTTTCCTGGCCACCAGGGGTCTGTGGAGTTCGGACACGTGAGTGACTGGTTGCTGGGCAGTGGGATGAAGCTGTCTTGCTGCGGGATGAGGCCAACATAGACGGAGTCGTTGAGGGATGAGTTGAGTTGTTGTACTTCCTGTGGCAGGTTGGCCAGGAACTCGCAGGAACTGTTGCCCGATGTGTCTCGCTTCGATCTCAGGAAAGGGTTCTGGTTGGACATACCGCTGGACTTGTCTTCTTCTCCCTCACCTGGTCGCGAGTTTACATCAAAGTTTCCTACATCGCTTGGTTCCTCTGTTGCCTTTCCATGGCCACTGTCAGCTCCGCCAATCAGATGCTTTGCCCGCCATTTTCGACCAAACAGGAAGCGGAAAGAGTTGTGGTCATTTCTTTCCTGGCCTGTGGTAACTTTCGTGTTAGTTTTGGAACCAATAACGTAGGCTTGAGTCGGATTTAGCAGACCAAGGACTGTCATTATTGTAAGAGCAAACAAAACCTGCAGAGCTTTTATGAAGGTTTTAGATCCCATTGTGCTTTGGTCGGTGGAGCTGAGTCTGTAAAATTATGGTTTACAATGCAATTATTTCGATCTTTTCCTCCGATTAGTTAACACTTTTTATGAATTTCTTTAACAGAAAGCCCACTCTGTCTTTTGTTTAATGAGATTAACTTGTTTCGAAATTTAGACTTACCGGTACTGAAAATCTTTGATAAAGTTTCTAGAAATGTATAGGAAAAATTCAATATTGATAAATTATTATAAATTTTATTGTACTACGTTATTTCTCAAACTTTTAGTGTGGACTGATTTCATTCAATTTCTTTTTCAAACTTTTATAGAAGAATCACGACACTGTTTGAACAGTGGTCTACACCGCGGGTGTTTTAATCTATATTTAGAACAGGTCGTTCTTGGACATCTTTCGAATTTCATTGGCCAAAGCAACAACATTATCAGTTAGGCCAAGCCCATTGTTTCTCACGC
>BMAT01004122.1:14793-32147 GCA_019649035.1 Elysia marginata | reverse complement strand
CTACTTCTACTATTACTACATGTACTACTACTACTACTACTAGATCATCATCATCATCATCATCATCATCATCATCATCATCATCTTCTCCAAATACTTCGTTATCTATAATTGCTTTGAAGATGATGTTATACCAAGGTCGCTAAAGACAATATTTTAATGGGAAGGATTTCAACAGAGGGACACCAACTCTATTTCAAGCCTAAGTTTCTTGGTAACAAATTTTTTGATTTTTTAGAATTATAGAGTCCTTAGCAATGAAATATATTATTTTTAATGATAAACAACATTGCTGACGAAATGAAGGGTAATGAAGAGTAATTTTTAATAATAATGAAATAGTGGCACCCCAGTGTGGAAGTCCCTTCTTTTCAAAATTGTTGGTTTTCAAAGTTTACCGTATTACGACAGGAACCACTGGCTGATTTTCAGAAGCTTTTAGGATAAAAAGCTTTTACTAAATGAAGGTCAATACTCTTTTTCATTTTTAAAATTAGAACCTGGCTAAGTCAACTCGTGCGATGTCGCTCTTAAGCTCTCATAGTAACTTAAGTGTAAGTTTGGAGAATGGGCAAATTAGATCGTTACGTCTTGTAACTTTAGTCTTTCCTAATAAATGATCTAGGATTATTTTTTATCTTTCATGATATAATAGCGCAAGTTATTGTGGGGGTAGGGTGTTTAGTTTAAAATAGGGATTTGAATTGTAATACACTCATATTATTCTGATAGCTCCAAACTTATATTTACGCTGACTGTTGTGAACAAGGAATTGGTCGCTTTTAAGGCTTCATTTACGTTACATGTTAGATCAACCCGTTGTTCTTGCTAGTGTACCACGCCTACTCAGCTTAACAGTTCATCCACAAGATCCTGGAATTATACTAGACTGTTCGTTATGTTCCAATGAGGATCCACAAGACTGACTAATTCACCTGTTAAAGAATTGTTGCTGTTTTCTCACTGTCCATACTGCTGGGAACAGGTCCTTGACTTTAATCCCTCGATTGAGAAAATGGATTATACAAATTAACAATGAATGCTTTCACAGGGAAACCAAAAGAGACGGGAAAAACCACTATCATATTTTTTAAGATAATAAAACAATGTGGAATTTTCAATGCTGTCGATCTGATTTTTCTTTGGAATTTCCAAAAGGGCGTTTATGAAGTATTAATGAAAAGTTAGTTTAAATTCATTGTTTCGAAAGTGCTGTCTTGAAACTTCCAAAAAAACAAACAACAAAAAACAAAAACAAAAAGAAAACAACCAACATAAACCTCAAGGCTCCAAAAATATTGGTCTAATCAATTTTGATTGCCCCTTTCTTTTCTCTTTTTCACTACCAATTGCAATCAAGACTTGTCACTTCAATTTTCGTCAATTTCCTTGTAAAAAATTTCTCTTAGCCAAAGTCATCACAAAAGATAAATTTTGAAAATCGAATTCTGCTCTTCAGCAGGCTTTATTTTTGTCGTTGATGGTTTATCAACCTCACATCAACAATAAAGTGTTCTTTCTATATCTAAATGCTACGAAGAACCTCTGACGTTCATGAAACTTACTTTGGTTTCAGTTGTGGATGCAATGAAGGAAGCCAGTCTCCTGACCCGCTTACCCATTCGGCGACAGAACTTCCTGCAAATTGCTTTCAACTAAAAGGCCATAAATCAGTTTTACATCATTTAAAAACATTTTTCTTTTGTCTTGCTAAGAAAAATTTACCTGACTTTTAAAATGAAAAGAAAATGTTCAAGTATCTGCCCCTATGCTGCCGTGTCATAACTTAATGAAGTATCTGATCATTGCATCGCTCTTTCTTTCTTATCCAATAATGAACAAGTTCGTTTGAACAAGGTAGTGTTAGTGCGATAACAGTGTTATCTCTCTACAAGGGATTGAAGTTTATGTGTGGAAGTAAGAAGGCTTTATCACAATGTGATACGGGAATCCAGTACAGTATATATCGTGTTGGCGACAACGCCCAGTAGTGGGCTTAGCTAAAATGGTGTCAAGTATCCGCTTCCAGTACTATCCGCTGTTCTATTGAAGATTTCGCCTTACTATGATAATCATTTTTTTCTGATCATTTGTCTGCGAGGTTTTCTCTAAACGCTTTTTTACTATGTTTCATTCGGAATGTTCTATTTCCTCTTAACACTTGATCCTTGAAATTTGCCTGACGATTTTCGTATTTAAAGTTATTCAAATGGTTTATTTTTTTGCAAATACATTCTCCTGTTTACTGATATTACACTTACATTAGTTACTTGACGATTTTCTGTTCTTTGTTTTTTCCATTAAATGTAATTTTTTTGTTACATTCGCTTTCAATAATGTTTAAATAGTTCCCAATTCAATTTTTCAATAATGTTTAAATAGTTGGATGTATTTTTTCCTTTTTTATAATATTTCTTCAGATTTTTTGCTATGGTTACTTCCAATAATACTGCATTGCTTGTTTTCTGTGATGTTCAAGCCACTCTGATTTCTAGCAAAACGTTAATACGATACAGAACTGAAGACACAAACATTCTAAGCGTGAGGAAAAGGCAAGATAAGTAAAAAGCTATACAACAAATTACTTTTCCCATACGTGAAGACTTTCTACCTTTGTTACGAGTTGGATCTTTCAGTTCAAGTTAGCCATTCATTTCAAGCGGTTTAAACAAAGACTTGATATGAAAACCCTTGGCAAGGCGGTGCTTTTTAAGCCGGGGGTACGTTCCCCTGCACGGCAAAGCAATTCTTCAACTATTTTCACAATTAGCTTGACTCTACCCACTGCCAATTATTTAAACCTGTCAGTCATTACTTGAGGTTTAAGTGATCACTTAGAAAAAATAGATCCTAATCAGTCTCTCTGCTGGCTTGCCCCCCCCCCCCCACATCAAAACAATATGGCATTTTTTCGCACAAAATGACCGGCTCTGTGGCCTGGCGGTAAGACACTCGCTCAGAGATCAGAGGTACGCGGTTCGATCCCTGGCCGAGTCAAACCAAGGACTTTAAATTGGTGTTAGCAGCTGATCCGCTTAGTGTCTGACATTATGGCGGTAAGTCTGGTTGGACCGGTGTCAGGATAATGTGACTAGGTGTGGTGTATGCAAGCGCTCCTTACATCACTTTCAATTGTCCCAAGCTCCGTCTTTGATATGACCTTGTAGTTGAAAGAGACGTTCAAATTCAAACAACCTAACCTAACCAAACAAAATGAGTCTACATGCGGAATTTTGTGAAGTGGAGTTATATGTGTATTTGGAAAAACCTTTAAAAGCTCTCTAAGATGGTGAAAATTATTTGAATACATGTATTAGGTTCTGAGTTACTGGACTTGAAAGACAGGGAATCCTAGAGGCCTAGTTTTCAAAAAGTTGAGAAAATTGGACTTAAAGTTTTCGGATTGTAGAAGCCAAAAAGGTATTACCGTGTTTTAACAACCCTTAAAACGTATTACAATTTTCAAACATTTTTGAGTAAAAATTTTATTAACCGCTCTAAAATGCCCATTTTCTTAAATTGACCAACACCGCAAGTAGACTCATTTTCAGGGAACGCTACACTTTTAATTACAAATCTAGCCAAGGCAAAGACCAGAGATAGCCAGTCAAGTAGCCACCACACTGATGCAAAAGCTTTCTTTATTCTTTATCATCCCTCCTAAGATCTACTCAGACATCCCTTCTTAGATCTCTAGACCTAGATCTAACGTTATGTTATCCATTGCCTCGAAAAAGAGGCGATCTTTGGTGACAAATATATCTCAGCAAGATGTACGCAGGAGAGAGGAAAAAGCAAGGTCAATGCGGGAACTTCGTTCTAGAAGAAGAAATCTAGATCTATAGCTGGACTCAAACTCAGATAATACAGTAGAAGAGGTAAAAGAAAGACAAAGACCTTCAAATCTAGATTTCCCACATTTAAATATAGAAACTCTAGACCCCTTAGCCCTAGACAATCCAGAAGTAGAACAAAGACAAAGACCTGTAAAATGTAGATCTAGATCTCTCAAACCTAGACCCCGTAGCCCTGGACAATGGCTTTCAGATCTATTATGATTTGCCCACCCCCTCATACTGTTCGTAGAACAGGTACTTAAACTAGTAATAACAATAACAATGATAACAACTATTTATTGAGTGCTTTCCTTTAAAAATCTCAAGGCACTTTACAACATCAGAAACAAAGCAGAGTGCATATCTAATAAAGATGAGTAGGCCTACTAATTACTGTAAAATACCCAAAACACACAATTACCAAATAACAACAGCTAAAAAATAAATAAATAAAAAAACCACCAACCGCAAACACTAACCGTACAGAAACATGAACACTACAAGAGCGACATTCCTATTCCAGATTATAAGAAATTAATTAATTTCCAACTCTATGATATAAAGACTGGTTAGGGAAAAAAATTCATAACGAGTAGGTGTGTAGGAGGCAACTGATATTCGTGCCATTCTGACTGTCCACCCACCGCCACAATCCCACAGGAGCTCGATACATGAGTAAACTCAGACAAATAAAACAGGAGTCCAAGCTGAAGAGAATTGAAAATGATAGAGAATCCTTCACTATGCGCCAAAATCCTGCCCCCCTACCCAAAACCCCACACCCACACACAAATGCACCATGCCACAACAAAGGTCTAACGTTATCTATTTTGAGAAGAGGAGGGTCCAGACAGCGACTGCAGTAATACCACCTTCCCCGCATATCGCATGATCCTCCATGTCTAGCTAAAAAAGAAGGAAACAGGAACATGGCAGGATCCTGTTACCTCTTCCACCCGTCATGAATTATTATACTCGCCAATATAGAATTATTAAAAAAATTCCTTTTTGTTAGAAAACAAGAATAAAACAAAAGCGGGCATGCCAGTCACATCCTGTGCGATTGGGGTCACGCTTAGTGAGTTTTATGAAACCAACATATACAAGAAAGATTATTAAGATATCTCTGAATCATAATATAACTTTTGTCTTCCAAAGCAAAATTAAAAAAAAATAGCCGTAGGAAGAAAGGTTTTAGAGCCGCTTCGAGCTGTCATCATGCTGTGTAATTACATTTCCAACACAGCCAAAGTTCCGCTACTCTTGTTGAATTCTCATCCTAAATAGAAAACTTGCAACCGCTTCTGAGCGCGCTAACAGACTTGTCTCTTAATTTTATGGGCTAGATCTATGATCTAGATAAGAAACAAAACTGGGTATGTTCTAGGATATGTTATTTCTTTAACAATTGAAAAAATTGTAAGCTTTGGGTAGGCAATACAACTTCTAGTTCGCTTCTTCTTTAGACCCTCATTTTGATAGTAAAGAGGATTTATAAATAAATAAAAAAAGAAACAAGGGAATTCAATTTACTGTACCCACGCCTTGGTTATAACGAACAAACATAAACCAGACATTGTAACAGACAAACCCACGCTTCATTTATTTTTTTTTAACGTTTTTATTACTTTGGTGCATCCTTTCTGCTCAGAGTATACCAATTTTAGATAATGAAAAAAAATAGATGCTGCGACTTTTCAAGAAGGTTAAAACTACTTCATATTTGCCATATTTCTTTTGCACATTTGCTTGTCTGCTATAAAAGCTTTTAAGTTATATATTTCCGAGCAGTCTTGCATACAATGTAGCAAGAAGTGGAGGGAATGGGTTTTTTTATTTCAAGGCTTTTTTATCATTGGGGAAAAACCATTATGTTCCTATTAAAACTATGTACGCTTGAAATAATTTTGACCAATGAAAACGCATGTCTCTTCGAGAGTCATTTGATAAACAGTTGGATTAAATAATGTTCCAATTAAAAAATGGCAATAACTACATCTTAACGAAAATGGGTATGAAGTTTTTATGAGCACACTCTTTCTTCCCTGTCCGCTTCCTCCTCTACTCTCGCTGTGGAGTCATAATTCTCTACTAGCACCGTACGTTGACAGTTTGAGGTTCTTTCCCAGGTTTGAAAACAAGCGATGAGAATGGTCTAGGACGAGGTGAGTCACCACCTGAGAGAATGCCTGGCGCTCAAAACCAAATAAATGTTCCGCCGTAAGCAAAACTAGGCTAACAAATGTACCAGTAAGAAATTTAAACTGATTAAAATTAGGTGTAGATTACGCAGCAACAAGACTTTGTTGATAGAGTGAAACATTCTTATTCTTTTCCAGGATTTAGACATTGGAGAATGTGACTGAGACAACACTACAAAAAAAAAACCAAAAAAAAAAAAAAAAAAAAAACAACCACGAAGTACACAAACCTGGCCCAGGTTACGTGAAAGATTGAGACAAGCACGTGCAAATATAGAAATATGATCAACGGGATGAAATGGGACTTAAAGAGAACAATTTAAAACTAAGCAGAGATCGACAGAGTGCATGCTAAGCTGGAGAATAAGATAAAATATACATACATGTACTAAGATAATGAAAAGGAGGGAAACACACGGAGAGAAACTGAGAAAGATATAGAAAGAGAGAGAGGCGGGGTAGAAACGAAGAAACACAAGAGAAAGAAAAACAGACTTATATCGATAGTATCATAGAGACAAAACAAAATTAACAAACAAACAAAAAAGAAAACACCCCCTCCCCCAGATATATAAACAGATGGGCAAGAGGTGAAATAGATATAAAATGTACACAGAAGAGACAGGTAAGAGAGGTTGTAAATAGGTCGGCTGTAGGCTTAGAATCACTTGATAAACGATGATCACTGTATAGGATTGCGAGGGTGAATAGGTCCTCCTTTAACACCCTTTACCCTACAGGAGCAAAGTATACTGAGAGACAAACACCATAAAACTATGGGGCGTATGAGTCTAATGACAATCTAGCTTTTCTCCATATGGAGTGGTTCAATTAATCTCTCTTTGGAGGCCGTCCTTCTCCCTTGGGCCCGTTACTAAAGAAGGGTGCCTCGTTGTAAGCTGCTTTTTGAATATCTTAAGCGACGATAAATTCAAATAATACAAACCAAGCATGGGCTACCGTTCACGATTTTGTCTGCCAATCGTGCAGAAAAAGGGGTGTGTGCGTGGGAGGAGGGGGGGGGGCTAAACACGCGGAAGTAAAATTCTAGCCGCAAAAAAACAATTAGTAAGTCTGTAAACAGTTTGAGGGTCAGCGTGCATGTTTAAAAATAACTGGCGCATTTTAACCAACCAGAATGGACACTAGCTGTAGCACTATCTCTACTAAGGGGGTCTCCAGACACACGTCGTTGTGAAATGATTGTTAACGCAATAGGTCAAGTAGGTTGTTATCCGTATAGCGAATGGGCACAGCGCACAAGTAGAATGATTCATCTCTACGACACGTTGTATGGCTATTTAATGGTCGCCGAAGTTTGCCAAGGTTTCTTATACCTATACAGAGATCGGTAGAGTCAAACCTACGTGGTTAGAGGAGAGGTGAGAGAGAGAAAGTAAAAAAAAAAGAGAGAGGGGGAGAGAGAGAGACAGGGACAGAGAGACAGACAGAGAGAGAGACAGAGACAGAGGCAGACAGACATACAGAGAGAGAGACAGAGACAGAGAGACAGACAGAGAGAGAGACAGGCAGACAGACAAACAGAGAGGGAATGAGAGAGAGAGAGAGAGGGAGGGAAAGAGAGAGGGAGGAAGAGAAAGAGGGAGAGAGAGAGAGAATTAGATGGAGAAAGGAGATAAAAGGATCATAAAAATAAAATATTTTATATATGTAGCAAGACAAAGACAGTTGGAAGGTTAGGGACAAGGAAGAGCGTTGGCCTCTAATTTAAGTTATTAGTTCTATCTGCCCGCTTTAAGGTAGGCACAAATTATTTTAATGAATAAAACCTGTAAACTTTAGTATTCCTAATCGTGCTCAGTTTACATAGAGCAGCTACCTGAGCTGTTGGCAAAATTATTCTAACTCCAAAACTTAAAAAAATATTGCTCCCAGTTTCTAATGTCAGTAATTTCTTTTCTTTGTTAAAAATCTTGTTTTGTCTAAGCGCATGTCTTAATGATATATAACAAAATTGTGTGATATTTTAGAAAGAGGTGACTATCGTTAAAAATTTTGACTACAGAGACGAGGCAGCCGTAGTTCACTGCTGTCATCTGGCCATGGAAACGAATCATCATCATCATCATCATCATCATCATCATCATCATCATCATCATCATCATCATCATCATCATCATCATCATCATCATCATCATCATCATCATCATCATCATCACCAGCAACAACAAAATTAGAGCAATTATCTGAGCTGTTTAAAGTGGCAAATTTAAACTAAATAGTCAAGCGACGACTCTGATCGAGGAGAGATAGAATGTAAAGCAAGTATTTGAATGGCAAAATGAAAAGAACAAAAGTATTGAAGAGCGATTCTCCTGATCAAATGATGATGTGAGTTGTTAAATGTATTATATTTGACCAATAAGTAAGTAAACATAATTAATTAGGAGTTGCTATTCTGTAATAAACAAAAAGCAACAAAGAGTTGGTTATCATGTAATAAACAAAACAATTAACTAAGAGTTGCTATCTTGTAATAAGCAAAAAATTAACTAATAGTTTCTATCTTGTAATAAAAAAAAAATTAACTACTAGATGCTATCCCGTACTTAACCAAAAAAAAAATTATTGTAGAAAACTAAAATCCATTAAAGAAATGAAAGAAACGCGGTACGGAGAAAGTGCAATCAAAGGGGACGAGCTGCTTGTGTATTTCGGGCAAAACGTAAGGATAGCTTTTTACGAAACAATAGAAGTAACAACAACAACAACAACAACAACAAACAAACAAAAAATTTAAATCCAACTCAAAACAAAGCGAAAGATAGAGGAACGCCACAACATCAGAAAAGTCTATCGAGTATTTCCATCAGGTTTTGGTTCAACAGTATGTCTCGCGCCCAGGGCGAATCAGTCGAAAAGGTCTTTTTTCTTCTCTTTCAATCTCTATACATGCATTTTAAATTAACCCAAGTGTTAATACACTTCAAAAAAATATTGACAGTTCAATAATAGTTTTTGACGTTTTAAAATTTAGGAAAAAATGTCTAATGAAGGCTGAAATTGCGACATCCGACTCATTCAACCCGGACGCAATGCATAGGCCTATATGTTGCCATTTGAAGTAAATTGCTTGTCTCGATAAAAAAAGCCCGTTGTTTGACTGTTGCGTTTTTAATTGTGGTCAGCATACAATCTTCATAATATAGCTTGTAGTTAGTGATTTCTTAAAAATAGCATGAAAGACACAAATATTTCATTTTAATGCTATATTTTTGGCAGGCGCTACAGATTCGGGAAATGACAAGTATGACAACTTTTTGTTTATAGATTGAAAATTCATCATTCCAGATCCATGCACCCAAAACCGGATAATTTTATAATTAAGTCATAGCGAAGTTATTTTATTTTTTTTTTCATTTTATACAAAAACAAACGCCCCCAATCTGTCAGTTACACACCCCACAAATGCTATATCTTTGTGAGCCTGTTCTGACACTTTTAGTTGTAAGCGTGCTCCACGCAAGTTTAGCCGTAGACCTTAAAAAATCCCCTCTCAATCGCTTAATTAAACTGTAACCATGCTCTCTTTTTGCGGACGTCCGAGAAAGCTCTGTTTTCGGCTTGAAAATGACTGATATAGTTGAAAGGAAAAAAAAAACCACCCACAATTAATACTAAATGTAATATGAGAGTCTTCCAAGGCATTAAATCAAGTACGTTTGGATTACGACGTGGGTCTAGATGGAATCTATATTCTAGGTACAGGTAAGCAAACTAATGGCAGATGAAAAGACGCTACGAAAATTGCGAAGATCTACAATGGTCTACCCTCAAGATAAGAATGGAACTAAATATCTTAACAATGAAGAATTAGACAGGTAAGCTTAGTATACAGAGGTGAGACTAGAATGAAGTAAGTATATCCAAGACAGGGTGAATAAACGAAGAGAAAGCGATGGTAGGAAAGTTAAAGTCAAAGACAGAATCAGACAGGAAGAATATGAGCTTTGAAAAGAAGAAAAAATTGCAAATAGACAAATAGATGCCATATATAGGGGACAAAAAGAAAGCGTAACAAATTTGTGGTTTGCGGTGAAGCCATTCTTCCATTCATAACCTAAACCCGCGAAACAGCGGAGATTTTACCAAGACTTTTAAGGAAGCGTATAGCGCTCTATGAATAATTTATATTATTACAACTATAACATTTAATATTATTAATAACAATACTGCTACTAATAACAATAATCATGATGATCCTCATCATGTCACATTTTATTTTTAAGTATACTCTGTGTTTAATTCATTTGTAGCGTATGTTGGAGGGTGTTTTTTCCATCTCTGTGCAAAGCTGATTTCAATGAATGCCGAGACCTCCGACTCACTCTACAGCCCCATCGGATCTTTATAAGAAGATAAACTGGCACTTTTTCTTTAGGCGTGCTATTATGAAAGTAAATGTAGATAAACAAGTTTTTTTTCACCGCCGCATTGTTAAAAGGATAGAATTTAAGATGTACGAATCAGCAAAAAACAAATCAGCCGCATATTGTATAACTCTCAAAAACAAACAAACAAACAATAAAAAAACAATAAAACAACAGCACTAAAAACCCATACGTGACGCAAGTATAGTTACAAAACCACGCATGCGTTTAAAGTTGCAAACGGCAAATCTAATAAAAATATGTCGAGAAGTCATTTTGTAAATATGAATTTAACTGGTCCCGTAGATTTTAGCTTATCCAACTTTCTTATGTGTACACTTAAAAATATGACAGGGCATACGGAGTTATCTAAGGCGGCTCAACGTTTTGTCTCCATGATCTGTCAAACATTCAATATTCTCCTAATGTTTTACTTGGGCACCTGTAGCCTTACCAATAAACCCAACTTTTTAAAAAAGTTTTAACTCTTCTCAGTTTTCATGAATATTTTTAGGAATAGAGGTCATTAGACGCCATGCTTAGGTCATCCAAACTAAACCGATGTTAGTTTTCACAAACAGATGCATGGATACTCTTTAATTTTGTTAATTTCCCATTTGATGTTTTTCTACAGTTTGGACCATAAAAATAAGCCACTTTAAGATATCAATTTTTTTCAACTAAAAATGGACATAAAACCAGGGCTTTTTACATAAATCGTACTTACTAATTCGTGTATTCAACCTAGGTGCCAGATGATTATGCGTTTTGTATCGTATTCATAGTTCATCTCGCGCGGTTCCAAAGTATTTCTTTCTACGAGAAAAAAGAAAAAAAAACAAAATTGGGACAAGGTTATTCGCCTTTTGTTTACTATAACCTCTCCCAAGTTGAAAAAACAGATTATAAGACGAAGAGAGAAAAGGAATCTGAGTCAGTGTTTGACCTTTTGAACTTACAATACTAAGGTTAGGACCCAGAACAGGCACAATTGCAGAACAAGGGACGAAAAAGCCAGGCTTAAGCACACAAGACCAATAATGTTGGCACCATTTGGAAGAGACAAAAGCTTACCTATGATGACTGGGGTTCATAAAAAGACGAAAAAGTACTTTGAAATCGGCAATCGACCCCCCTCTCCAATTAAAAACCCATAAGTAATAAATATCCGTATATCTATTTTTGTATTCACTTAACTTAACAAGTGTCTTTTCTGCACTTTTATCTTTTTTCCTCTTCAAATTTGGATCTATTTGAATTTTAAAAGGCCACTAACTAAAGCCAAGAATAACCTTATTAACACGTAACAAACTAGATTAGGTTGCACCACTATTTTCCTGATTCAGAAAAAAAAACCCATTACGTCAATTGATACTTACGACTGTGTCCGGAAAAGACATACATGTGTTCAAATATACAACATAAAAATCGGAGATTTCCGATTTTCGACGCCTGCTTTCACGCTTCATTACCCCTACACTTTTGATCAATCATATAGTAATAAAAAAACGATTAGGTACACAAGAAGCATTTCCCGTTAGAGTGAATAGAATGTGTTAGGACCTCGCTTGCTGAGTGAAAGGCATTCAAATACATATACTGCGAACTTCTTCTTCTTCCTCTTCTTCTTCTTCTTCTTCTTCTTCTTCTTCTTCTTCTTCTTCTTCTTCTTCTTCTTCTTCTCTACTACTACTACTACAACTACTCCTACTATTACTATTACTACTACTGGTACTACTACTACTACTGGTACTATTACTACTGCTACTGTTATTAAAAGAGAAAAACAGAGAAAGAGAAACAGAAAGATAGATAGATAGATGGATAGAGAGAGAGAGAGAGAGATAGAGAGAGAGAGATAGATAGATAGANGAGAGAGAGAGAGAGAGAGAGAGAGAGAGAGCCTCATTCAATTTACTCCCTTTCCCTACCATGAATATGAATATAAAAGTTAAAACCTTGTTTTACGGATCCTCTCAGCAACAACAACCACATCATCCACCAGGAAGTCATGAGAAAAACTTAAACATTGTTTTACTTTCATTGCTGACACACTTTATTCCATGTACATACTTAAGATATTTACTCTGGTATTTAATGAGATATTTCATATCAAATAGCTTTTAAGTTTTAATTAGGCGCTTCAAAAGAGCACCTTTAATTTGTTGCTACATGAAGATGTAACAGCTTGTGCAGACATATAATAGACTTTAGGAAAGACTCTACACACACACACATTTTCTCATCTTACTCATAGGTTTATTAAGTGTCCAATGATAGACAGTTTAAGATCTTGACCAGCTGCCAAGGCTTGGAACCTTATCTTGGTCAAGACGATATTTCCTTACTGGATTCTGGGTTAACCCAGTTTTGGAAAGTGAGAGGTGACAGGCTGCTAATAGCAGCTGCTCCTCTCAAAGCTGAGAAGTTACATTGGCTGGTGATAGCCTGTATATAAAGCTATGTCAAGTCATTTGAGCGCGTGGGTACATTTAGGCCATCTTATTTTTTCAGTCTATCTTTCTCTCTCTTTTTTTTTGTCTTTTTAATTCTCAGCTTCTCTCTACCTCTGTGTCTTTCTCTCCCTCTATCTGTCTCTATGTGAGAGGCATTCTACCGATGAGGTAAGCCATAACTTCTTCATACATTTTTTTATAAAGTCAGGTTATCAGATTCATACTCTCAGCGTTCGGTTTCTGGCACATGCCTGCCTTTAATTTTTATGATATTAAGAATGGAAATGGTTTAGGTTAGAAAAAAGTTTAACTGAATAAATTTAACTATGCCTTGCACCATTTATGGCTTGTAATTTTTCTCACATAATATTCTTGTTACCACTTAGCCTGCATAAAATCTTAAAGTGTTAAAACTCGTAGTTGCAAAAAATGCGGTTTAGATGCTTGAGTTACTTTTCATACCCCTCATTTTTATTTCATGACTAATTAGAAATACAATAAAAATCGGTAGTCCAAATATCACCATTACAATCATATCGTTGAAATTATGCCCAATGTTTCTTACAACAAAAGGATTTTTGAACTGAATACTGTAAGAGGGTGATAAAAATGGAAAGATAATAAAAAAAATGCACAAATTAAAAGTCTGGGAATTTATTAAATTTACAACGAAAATAAACCCATTGAGTGATGGGCATGCTTGATGATATCAGTATCGGTCTCGTCAAGATCTAGGCCTTCTTCTGTAAAGATTCTTAACTAAATCTCCAGCAGGGCCATTGTCACCTTGATAAGACACCAATCTCATCCTGGTTTCGTCTTGCAGATTGCGCACCCCTTTGTATGGTACGATAGCAGCTTCAATAACCAGCTCTTATAGAACTTTTGATACGCAATCAATTCCATTGGCGTTGTAGAATAATATCTGCGTGAGAACCATTGCGTACTCCTTCGTTTTAGCATGGTTTTCTTAAGATCATAAAATCTGATCGTTCGTGTTAATCGTTGCAACTGCACCTTTTAAAACAAAAACAAAACCAAACAGTCTTTCACTATAGGAATCTGAAGGATTCCACGTGTACATTATAAGAGAAACTTTGCTTGAGATGGCGCAGAATGGTATTTTTTGTTTCTAACCTCAGAGGTCCAAGTTCAAGCTGATGAGAAGCAAGGCGTGATCATCTAAGTACTATGCTGACATCAGAGCGTGAGTATAGTGACGTTGATGATAGTGTCCGCAGTCTAGACAGGCCGGACCTACGAGGCGACGGTGTGACGAGACAAGAATAGTCTTTTCATTCACAGCTCGCAAGTGACTTACCGAATAGAATAGATCTGAAAACTCATGACCCTGAGTCAACTTGATGATACTGTAAAATAATGACGCTGTGACGAAAGCTCCTGATTCTGTAGTTTGTGCCTTTGTGGTGAGCAATAAGGTATTTTAAGTGATAACCCCACAAATATATCTGTGTTTAAAAATCTAATACCTTGTTCTCTTAACTTTTCGTCATGCTTGCAGTATGATTTATCTCGAAAGATCTTACCGATAGGCAGTTTTGAAGGTAAATGATAAATATAAAATCTGTCGGCTATAACGGTGGACAAAATTTTCTCCAGCATCACAAAGCGTCAGCTTTTGCCCGTAACCGTTTCTGTGTTTTTGGGGATCGATTCAAATAAAAAAAAAACTGTGATAAATCATTGTGACGCCATTTGAAAGATATAACAACATGAAGTCGTTCATAGCGTGCTGTTATTTTTCTATTTCATGCCTGAAAATACTTCGCCCATCATCACAAGTGACAGAGTCTAGACTTTTTCGAACAGCTTCCAGTATGTGAGATCGAAAATTAGTCTGTGTATAACGGGCCCTAGGAATGCATTACCGTGACATTCACAGCTTATAGTTTGGAAATTCAGTGACAGCATGGCAATTATAGGTAAAAATAATGTTGAATAAAATAAAAAACAAAAGAAAAACAAAACAAAATCAAAAACAGAAACAAAAAAGCAAAAAACAACAACAACAAAAACCCAACCCACTGGAGTTTGAGTCTGTATCATCCAAAAGCCATCGGACCAAAGATGATGCACTTACAACTCATTCAATTGAAGAAGCGAATCAACAACACAAGGATCTTCAAAAAGTGACAAGCGTCCTTTACTGTGATTCGAAGTCCAAAAATAAAACTTTGTTTTGTTCTATCAAACTTAAAACAAACGTCGGTCTGGCATTCCCAAAAAATTAAGCAAGATTAAAAAAAAACCCTGGTTGCAAGAAAAATCCGCAGAAAAAAGAAACAAAACATTAAACTGACTCCTACAAATTACAGCAATTCCCTGACAACAAATTCCCTGAACGTCTTTCACCGCAATAGAATAGATCCCTAATTGCCCTTTTCTCAGTCTGTGTAACTATCTGCATGTCAGTTTGGTCGCAAGTTTTACAGCAGAATTTCTACTTTTCAGAAAACGACCATTACACAAAGGCACGGTTTAAAAAAAACTCAGCTAAATTTTTTACTTATCTCTATTTCTTGACACTACAGTGTGTTGTAATTAAGTTAAAAAATTTAAATGCACACACAGCAGTGATTTTATTTTTCTTCTCGTTAACGTCACCTTCCTTTTCTTTCTTTCTTTCTTTCTTCTTCTTCTTCTTCTTCTTCTTCTTCTTCTTCTTCTTCTTCTTCTTCTTCTTCTTCTTCTTCTTCTTCTTCTTCTTCTTCTTCTTCTTCTTCTTCTTCCCGTGCATGCAGTTGACACTCGTTATCCCACGATTCAACAATTTCATTTATAAAATCTCAATGCATCGCGATCGCTAAAGCAAAGGGGTTCGGCCGAGTTTGATAAACCCATATATTTTAAATAGCTTCTTCCAAATGCAGCCCCCTGGCTTGAAAGTCTGTAGTAGGTGACAGCTAGAGGACATATTTACGACTGTGGCCGCCCACCTGGAGTGTAATCAACAGAAGCCCTACTCCGTGTCAAGCATAGAGAACTCGTGTCAAGGAATTCCCTTCCAATAAAACTTTTGAGCCACGGAATCTCCGGTGTATTTTTTATATGTAAACACTAAAAAGATTGTCAAAATTCGCTATTGATAACAATCTTCTCTATGATAACCTCTCCCCCTCTCTATCTCTGCCTTTCTCTGTATCTTATCGACATACATTTACACTTTTCTTTCGCATAGCCTTTAGATCCTTCTAACGTCCTTTCTACACCTCTCCACTCCCCAGAACACATTTATCTTTCACTCAATGTTTAACTGCTTGTTCTCCTTCACTCTGTCTCCCGCCCTCATCTATCTTTCTCTTTCTCACTCTCTTCCTTGAACTTCTTTCGCGGGTGCCGTGTGGTCGATACATGAAGCGGAACACCATCTAGCCTGCTCAGCTTAAAAGGCTTGTTAAAAGAGCTTACTTATCATGGCCTGTCACACCTTCCAGCAAGACGTGTTTCTGCCGTGCAGGCCGGGTAACTAATTGTAAAATCGGAACCATTTACATCATACATTGTAAACTTTACTCACAAGTGTCGACAAGTTAGTGTGAAGTGGTTTATTTCCTACCTCTCAGGATTACTTTACTCAATCTTGAGAGATTTACTTCACCACAGACGAATCCGCAGGAAATACCGCAATGCCACACAACCGCTACCGCAATACCACACAAGGCAAATCAAAACAAGGGTAAATTCTACCCCCAAGAGAGCGAGAGAGAGACAGAGAGACAGAGAGACAGAGACAGACAAGAGACACACACAGAGAAAGACAGAGAGACAGAGACAGACAAGAGATACCCAGAGAAAGACAGAGACAGACAAGAGATACCCAGAGAAAGACAGAGACAGAGAGAGACACACACACACACTCAGAAAAAGAGAGAGATAGAGACAAAGAGAGATAGAGAAAGAAAAAAAGGAAAGTAAGAAAAAAAGGAAAGAAAGAAAAAAAAAGAAAGAGAACAATAGAGAAAAAGAAATAGAGAGAAAGAGAAACTTAGAGAGGAAGAGAGGGATTGTTGTTGCTTTGAATTTCAACGTCTCTTTTCAACTACAAGGTTATATCAGAGATGGCGCTTGAGGCAAATGAAAGCGTGCTGCCACACTGTGATGTAAGGAGCGCTTGCGTGCGCAACACCTAGTCATATTATCCTGACATCGGGCCGACCAGACTTAACACTAAATCCATAATTCCAAACATTAGGCGAATCAGGTGCTAATACCAGTTTTAAAGTCCTTGGTTTGATTCAGCCGGGGATCGAACCACACATCTCCCGATCTCTGAGCGAGTGTCTTACCGCTAGGCAACAGAGCCGGTCAGATATAGAGAGAAATGGAGATATGGAGAAAAGAATAGAGACAGAGAGAGAAAGAAAGAGAGAGAAAGAAAGAAATAGAGATAAAGGAAAGAGAAAGAAAGAAATTAAGAGAGAGAGAGAAAGAGAGAGAGAGAGAGAGAGA
>BMAT01004121.1:6069-17304 GCA_019649035.1 Elysia marginata | reverse complement strand
CCCCCCCCCCCCCACTTTATAGCAATACCTAAACCATGTGCAATGCTTTCCGCTGCAACATTTAACCCACATTGTTTGTAATTAGTGGAAACTGCCGTGTTACCATAGACTCTTCATAGCTCTAACATTATAGAAACAAGAGCGACCAGCACTCCATAACTGTGCACACCATCACCAAACCGGCCGGTGCAAGTTTTAGAAAGGTCAAAGGTTGGGATAGTTTCAGTCTTATTATATTTATAGCACGGGCAAACACACCGACAAAACTGAATTTAGTGTTTGCTGCTCTACATTTAGGCCCAAATAGTTCAAACCTTGATGATTCGATAACGTGTTGAATTCGAACTATGGGGTTGACTGCATATTGCCTAATAGAGCGTTTGGCTATCTGACCCATGGAAGTGTATTGACCAATATGACCAATTCATGCCCCGCCCCTCCCTCTCCTCTCTGCCGCGCCGCAGCTTAGACAGGATTTTAAAAATTGTTATAACAAATGTTTCATTTTCACCCTCAGTGTGGATACTGCACAGTAAAACAGAGAGCGACTCTGTGGGCCACCACTGTATGGGACTAGGACCCCCAGCAAAGGGTCATTTAGTGTAAAAGATAACTTTTGCAGAAGTAAAATGTTTTACTCTGTCGCCATTTTATATTCAGTATCGAAAACACCCCTTTTCATAATAATAAATAAGTTGAAACAATCATGAGCTTGTGAATTTTAAAATATTAATGCTGAAAACATAAATCATGACGTAACTTTCAGAACCTACACTGTAAAAACAAAATTACCACTTTTTAAAATGCAATTATTAAATAAAAATCACACGCAAGTTAGCTTACAAAATGTACCGTTTTCTCGTGTGAGCACAGCCCAGGACAATGATCAAAGTGCAGCATCCACAGTGAAAACCATATGGGGGATACTGCACTTTAATAGTCTACGGTAGAGCATCAATCAAGACTAAAAATAACTTCTGCACTCTATAATAATATCGTCAACTGTAACAATCAGCTGTGCTCAAGTTGTGTGTTCAGCTTATTTCACATTTAATGCAGGATAATGGGGCATAACTTCCGTTTTGAAAAACGTTATCCCAACCTACTAAGTCTGACATAACATCACTCCCGAACTGTTATCACACGGGCTTATATAGCAGTAATAATAACTAATATTTTATGCTACGATGTCCAAACACGCCAGGGCTCTCAGCAAGAAGGATGGAAAACAGTCGGTGACGACCCAAACTATCGCGTTGTTTTGTTCATTCAGAAAGCGGGGACGGTGACAGAGAGATGGAGAGGGAGAGAGAGAGCGAGATTGATTGAAGGGTATTTTTACAAGCCCAATTCCACTTCAAAGGTGCTCTCAGGGCTTGGGTCCCAATGACAATTTACGGGCTGCCACCCAGAGACTAGCGGGGATACCATGACTTAGCCTCAGCCGGTCACATTATACTGACACCGACCCAACCAGTAGGGGCCCGGACTGTACTCGGCTGTGTTTCGAACCCGCGACCTCTTGGCCACGAAGCGAAGCCATTACCAACTGAGCTATCTAGGCCCCTCAGAGAGAGAGCAAGGGATAGAACAAGAAGAAAAAGGGAGAGATAAGAGAAAGAGAGAAAGAAGAAAGATGGGAGGAGAGAGATAAAGAGGGTAAAGAAATAGACGTGGAAGGAGATAGATAGAGGGCGATAAAAAGAAAGAAGGAAAGGTCGAGAGAGTGAGAGAGAGGAAGAGAAAGAGATACAGGGAGAGAAAGGAAGGGAGAGAGATGATAAGAGAGAGAGAGAGAGGGAGGGAGAGAGATAAGATATATAGATCTAAGTATGAGTTTGATCTCAGGATTTTTATGCCATGAAGAAAAGTACTCGACTTTTACAGATAGATAGATAGACAGATGGATAGCTAGGTGTGCAGGCAGGTAGGTAGGTAGATAGAAAGAACGAAAGATAGACTGAGAGAGCAAAATTACACTCACATAACGACTAATGTGCGAGGTTTTAACCAAATAGCGTAGTTAACGGTCGGCTAAAATGTCACAGGAAGCCAGAATCTAACTATGATTGTGAAGGATTTGGCAGCATTGCGACTGTGTTTGCAGCTGGGAGTAGGCTGTCCTTACCACAGTTTATCTCTATACAAAGCATTCACCACGTCTACAAAGCAATGACTAATGATGAGGAGGGTGACATCGGCCTTGCATAATGACGTCAGTACGTGAGGTTGTCTTTACATTTAACTGCACGAATGAAGCATTGATTCCACATTGATCTATGTCCTCGCGATAGAGTGTAGAAAAGTATTGGAAAGACCCTTTTCTGTTCTCAGTCTACATAGTAAGTTTGTCAAGTGCCAGACAAAGTTTCCAACCTAATGCCTAGATCTAGCATAGTAGTGTTAATATGAGCACTAATACTTGAGACCAGAGCGCTCACTGCGATAGGGAATCCCCGTTGCTTGCGTCTGGCCTGGAAGCTGGAGATTCCACGCCCAGTGCTGTGCAACTGTTCCAGGCATAATGACCAGAAAAAAACAGCGCTTGAGACACGTTCGCCAGGGATTGATATAGTTTTGTTTTTGCCATGAATATAACCTTTTATTCGTATTTATAGAGTGGAGCTTTTAAGGTAGTGATCAACCAGTAAATGAATCTATCAACAAACATAGCCAGCCAAACAAACACATTGTTATTCATGTCTTGCTAAACTAGACTTTGAATTTTAGAAAAGTATCACTTAGAAATCTGTTGGTTCTTAAGTCTGATATTTTAAGTCCATACTAAAAAAATGTGATTGCAGGTTGGTCGGTAAGATGTGTGGCTATATCTTTGTTTTAAGAGCACCGGAACGAAATAAAAATGAGTGATTATTAGCTCGTGACTTTAAAAAAAACTTAATTGCCAAAGGTGAAACATTCAAGAAGTGCTACAAGACTTTTAGAAGGCTCCCATTCAAGAGCACCAACAGATGTAGCAGGAACAAGTACAATAACTTTGGTAAGTCAAGACTGTACAGCTATAAAGCATCCATCCCGTTTCATTTACTCTCTCTCTCTCTCTCTCTCTCTCTCTCTAACTATCTACTATATATCTCTTACACTACACTATTAATTCTTTTCTCTCCAATGAATTGCCACCCCATCAACCTTTCCTCATCGTCTCAACTTCATTGTCCCTACGTGTAATAGGAGAAATCATGCAAATCTGTCTTTTAAAAATATATTGGAATTTTGTTATTATTAGTGTCGTCATGGTCTAGTACATGTAGTAGAGACAAGGCTCTGAGACTGTAATATCTGGCCCTGGGGTTCGAGTCCAGGCTCGTCAGGTCGGCGTTTAGTACAAGGGAAAGACTATTTACATACGTTTCCCTGGCCTTATTAAGGCGTTGCATCAGTTCCGGGCAATTGGCAGTGAAAGACTGTTAGTATATTAAAAGTAAAACGCTTTGACTACCGATCCTCTCTAAGCTCCAAAGGTACTATGGTTTGTAATGCTCTGCAGCGGAACGCATGTACAGCGCTTAGAGCATTTCAGTGGAACAGGCCCTATAAAAACGCCTGTTCGTTTATTATTTTTTTAGATAAATGAACTTGGTAAATGCCGCCATAGCAGGGGGTATATATTCCTTCAATCTGCGTTACTTTTTATTGTGGATTACAAACTGTAATAGCTCTATAATGACCTACAGCTGAAGCTGCCCGTAAATATAAGTCGTTGGCGGCTTTACAAAAGCGAATCTCGGTGCGATAACGTTCTTTGGTTAAAAAAAATCTATAGCAATCACAATTTGAAGTTTCAGTGTTTTTAAATCGAAGTTTATAATTGGCCTACATAGGGCTTTCTTTAAATGATTCGTAGCAGTTTCACATCTCCAAACCACGAAAGGATTGTTATTATAATAATGATAATAATTATTACTATTATTATTATTATTATTATTATTATTATTATTATTATTATAATTAACACTCCATGTATAGAATTGACATCCTATAACGCACGCACAGAGGTGTATAAGGCCTACGGAATGGTTTTCTTTTGCATGCACGCAAGGGCGGGGAGAGAGAGAGAGACAAAGAGGGAGAGAAAAAGAGAGAGAGAGAGAGAGAGAGAGAGAGAGAGATGGAGAGAGAGAGAGAGAGAGAGAGAAAATGTGCTGTTGAAAGAATAGAGAAGTGGCTCGGTCAATTACCTGATACCTTGAGTACAATTCAAAGCCTATGATTTCTGAAGTTTTTCTTCATTATCAAGAATACTGAACTGAGGTTTTTATTGCACTGCTTAGAATGAGAGTCTCAGTAAAACAATAAAACTAGCACATCAAGGAAACTATTTATGTCAAAATATTTCAGATCAATCTTTCCCCCTTATGTTTCGAATTCGAAGTGGTGTTTTTTATATAATTAGTACTTTTTTCATTAAAACGCACAATTAACTAAAATAAGGCCATAAACCCTACTATCACAATTTGTTACATTGTTCTGAGCCACCAAATACTGAAATCGACTTTTTAGACTCTTATTTTGTATTGACCCAAATGAGGCATGCAAGTTACGTTGAAAAAAATTATCTAAAAATGAAATAATCCTATTATAATGATAATGATAATAATAATAACAATAATAATAATAATAATAATAATAATAATAATAATAATAATAATAACAATAACAACAAAAACAACAATAGTAGTAGCAGCACCAGCAGTCGTAGTAGTAGTAGTAGTAGTAGTAGTAGTAGTAGTAGTAGTAGTAGTAGTAGTAGTAGTAGTAGTAGTAGTAATAATAATAATAATAATAACAATAACAAATGCAAAAATAATAATAGTAAAAAGTATTATTATAATTATTATTATTATTATTAAAATAATCGATAATGTAAATCCAGTTTTCTGCGGTGGCTTCAAGAAGCATTATCTATTTAAATTTTATTCGATTAGAACAGATAAGCTGTTTGCAGCAGTTATAAATTCACATAAGTTATCGATCTTTCAAAACTGATTCCAACAGCTCTTCACTCGATTTAGAGGTTAGAGCCTTGATGGTTTCACGCTGAACTGTACACAAGAGACTCAATCAAAAATAACATTCCGCGAAACCAATCAATCAAAAACAGTTACGTCATAAATACACAGGCGAATTGACACACTGCCCCTTCCCCGCACACACTATCCCGTGTCATGCACTTAGTAAAGTACATACATGTACAAAGCTCTGACCTACATACTGCAAAGAGGGTCACAAGGGACCAGGGAGAAAACTTCGCCAGTTCGCAGGCATACCGGGAAGAACGTATGAAGTGCAGATTAGTCTGCAATGTTAAGGTTCAAAGCTAGAACGCTGCGGTACATGTTGAAAACTCAACCACGTTATAGATGGTTAGATGTTTGACCCTTATATTTTTACATTGAGTTTTTTTTTGGGCCGACCCAAGACAGCAGAGTACTTACGAACTTGCGAACTTGTTAAACTTCCCACCAAAGCTAAAAACTCAAATTACAAACACCTTTAGAACTCTCATACTCCAATTCGTATAAGGTTTAGGCTGACAGGCTGGTTGGGTATGTTGGCTTTAGGTACTAGGCTCAAACGCAAATACAGTCTAACTATATGTGCTGTACTATAAATGCAAGCCAAATAAATCAAAATGAAAGGGAATTTAGGTCTCATCTCTTTTACTAACAATATTACTAATGTGGGGATCCTTCAGTCAAGTTTCCAGTCAAACACCGCCAATCAGAAGATGCAATACATCTGTGTGCCTTTGAACATTGTCTTAACTTTGTACACATGTGCTAAACCAGAATGCAAATTGAGGATTCGAACTCCAGAGCTCTTGATCTTGAAGGGCAAGTGACTACCATGAAGTCACACATATTACCAGCGCATTGGCTTAACAGATTCTACAGCCTGCCTAGGCCAATGCATTTCAAGACTGAAGGTGATGCTCTTATAGCTTTTTGCCTACCCCTCCCCCTTTTTTCCCCAACACACACATCACCATCATCACTACCTTGTTTTCACCTTTTTATTTCTTCCTTTATTTATATGATTACTTGAGAAACAAGAAAAAATGCTCATACCTACTCGTGCATATCAGAGAATTGAAAGAGAAAGAGACACTGTATACAGAATTGAAAGAGGGAGAGAGAGACACAGAGAAAGACAGTGAGGGAGAGAGAGACAGAGAAAGACAGTGAGGGAGAGAGTGAGAGAGAGAGAGAGAGAGAGAGAGAGAGAGAGAGAGAGGAGTAGGGAATTAGGGCTTTCGAAGTTCAAAGATTCAAAAAGCCCAATTATCAACGGCGTGGTTTTTAGGCATACGGTTTGGATACGCATTTACAATAGAGTTCAAACTTGAACCTCTATATTAATTTAGAGATTGTGGAAATAAATATAGTGATGCATTATGTGAAGTATACAGTTTTAATATTTGGCAACGCCCTTTCTTTCATACGGGCAGAGCAAGTCACACATGCAAGCACAAACAGTGACCCGTTGAAAAAAAACAAATGAGGGAGGCAGGGAAGGTTGGAGAGTGACAGATGGAAAGAGAGGCAGGCACGCCGACAGACAGATTCCTAACTGAAGGAAACGGGAGGAAGACTGGCAGCTTACAGAAACAAAAAAAAAACAAAACGCATAGAGAGCAAGAAAGGGGGTGACATCAAAACAATTCAGGATGGACAAAATTATGGAATGCATAGAGAGGAGAGACAGGAAGGACAAGGGAGAGATTAGGGGGTAAGCGAGGAATAGAAAGTGAGAAAGACAACAAGAAGGGGAGGAAGAGAGAGAGAGAGAGAGAGAGAGAGAGAGAGAGAGAGAGAGAGACAGACAGACAGACAGACAGACAGACAGAGAGACAGAACAAGACAGAGAAGGACAAGCAGGGAGAAAAAGAGAGACGGAGAGGAAAGAGACAAGCAGGGAGACAGATGGAGAGAGAGAAGCCAACGAAACAGTTTTAGAATATCAGGTTTAATTAAGGTTTACAAGGTTAAACTGGTAAAAAACACCAAATTTCAGACCTGACAGTGTATGCACAATTTTTAGTTGTTGTGAAACTTTATGGTTTTCTGGTCATTTTAATGAAAAAATTAGGTCAATACGACAATTAGAAGTATTTTTTTTTAATTTTCAAAATTACTAAGATAGTAATAAATAATAGATTAATTTCCTTATTTAATTTAAATTTCTCCATTTCTTGTTTTTCGCAAAATTTAATGCGGTTTTGTCATATCTCAAAAAGTTTTCTAGCTATTGACACAAAACTTTGTATAATTTTTTTGTCACTTATGATGAAGATAACAAACTAAAACTAAGTGTTTATTACTAATATTTTGTAAGTTATGTGGTAAAAAGATACCCCAACCCCTAAAATTTTTTTGCAAAATTTGTAACTGATAGTTGTTAGGGGTATAAAGAATGATGTGCCATGAATATCTCCAAGATTTTAGTTTGTTTTCTAGAGCATTAGCAAAGTAACATTATGACAAAGTTTGAAGAAGGTTGGACTAAAACTTTTTGAGATATCTTGACATTTGTGTTGCGCTTTTTTTTGGCTGTGGAGACCCTAAAAATAGCCATTTTTATCCTTTTTTCAAGAAAACTTGGTTAAAATCTTACAAAAAAAAAACGTCAATCTCATTTTTCACCTCAACCTTTCCACAGACCCTTAGCTTTGCAGTGCCAGGTAGCAATTTCTATTTGCCAGTTTAATCTTACCTTAAGACTCCCACCAATACCAAACATTTTTTCCAACTTCTATGATTTCAAAGATGTCCTGTTCAGTTTTATCTGCTCAGATAGTAGCACACAACGCCTGTAGTTATCAAAGAGCGTTTTCTTAACATCTCAGACTTTTATTTCAAGCCATAATTGATCTTTCATTTAGAATTTTAGAGTTTGGTTCAACAATGGTTGGCTACACTTAGAACACTTCGGATCAGTTAACGGCTACATAAAACATTAGAACAGAAATCAACATAAATACCTCATTAAGAGTTAAAACTGAAAAATTAACAGATTAGTGATAGTATGATCTAATGAGAAAGAAAGTATGCACTTATCAATCAAAGTTTGCAAGCTTTTCATGACACTGACAGTGACAGTTAGTTTAACAAATAAATCCAACAACCAATCAAATTTATGCAAAGAACACAACATAAATTCATGTAAAAAAAAAATATCTTATATTTTTCCCTGTCTGTCAGGTGTTCAAGATTTTATGAAAGAAACAGTATTAAAAGCTTGTCTGTTGTTTTACATTAATTATCCTTTCACAAAAGCTTGATCGGCAAATCATCTAAAATGAATCTATTGAAGAAGCATTGGCTACACCTGTCAATTGTTAGTTACAGTGCAATACAAAACAATAAGACTGTATACATACTATACAGTCAGAATTATCAATCTACCTATGATCATGGAGAGCCAAAAGGTAGTATCATATTAGCCTAAACTATGATTACGCCTTACATCTTAAAATCATAAAATGATAGCTTATACATGTAATGTAGTGGTTTCAAAATGTAAACTTTTAAAAAGTGTGTCTTGTAAAATGAGTTGTCATAATATCAGATTCTTAACTTCTAAGTTCTAGTTCTAGGTCTAGATAAATTGCTTTAGAACTTTGTGACTTGTCAGTTTGGACAAGTTGGTCATAAAAGGCAATTAAGGTCTGCAGACAGATTTCCTCACCAGGGTGCCACTATTTATTTTCATTTAGATAAGAAACCACTCTTTATTACGTTTCGTTTCGTCAAGTCATGACTGTAATGTATGTTACGATAACAAATAATGTATCTTACTCCAAAAAACCTTAACAAATAATGCGTCTTACCCCACAGAACCTTTTTAAATACCAAATAGAATTTGTTACAGTTACTATGAAGTTGAGGCCCAAGATAAACTATAAAGTGACACCTCTCCTTCAGTCGTTGGAAATCCTTCCCCCAATAATTCTTTCATGTTAGCTAAAAAATCCACAGCAATATCTAAGATCTAGAATTTGAGATCTAGATCTAGATCTAGATCTAAATCTATTTTCGGCATTGCGATCCTGTCCGGTTTACATCAGGTGTAACAAAGGAAATTGAATATCTGCGCATAAAATTAATAGCCTAGTCATAACAAAGTCTAGATCTATGTTTCATCCAGTTGAAACACGCATAACGCATACTGCCACAATTTCAAAATTACAAATCTTTATTTTAAGTGCCTTTTTTGTCATGTTCGAAGAGTGAATCCTGGACTTTACCACAAGAAGTTTAAAGGGGTGCCGTAGATTGGTTTTCTCTAATGATATTCACGTAGATTTAAGAGTTCCTTCCAAGATCTACACCTGTAGAATCAAGAGATCTAGATTCTAGGTGCTTAGACAGTGGTCTGAACACCGAGCAAATCGAGATAAAGATCTTGATTTCAAATAGATCTAGATCTAGATTAGATCATTTTCCAGATAGTTTATTGAGTTCTAATCAATCACCGATGACTAATCAATGGTCGAACAGCAGACAAAATCTACAGGTGTTCCCGGTTGCGAGATAGATCTAGATCCAGATCTAGACTCTAAACTAATCTAGATAGATCTACCTCAGTGGCTTCTTACCTTTGAGTAAAGTTCCTTGGAAGTCATTTTACTTCTAACCGTGAGACATAAGTAAATATCACAAATAAATTTGGAATATCCGATGAATCACAGGTTGTCAGCTGTCAACAACGGTAGGGGGTGGGGTCATTATATTGTCAACACAGAAGAAACACCAGTCGCCATTTTTTACGAAGGGAAACTACAAGGGTCATTTCCGATCAATGCATATATCGAGAAGGGAGATCACTGTCTTTCACCCCGAAACAGGAGAAACAAGAACTGAAAAAAAGGGAAAAAAATCAGGCCCAGCCTAGGCTATCTGTCACAGCTTTTTTAAGCTTATTATCAACACTCAGTCTTTATTTTGTCGTCTTGATTCAGAACGTCTCTGGTTATCTTCGATCAAACACATAAGGAAAACATTCTCTACATCAACATAAACGATCAAAATTAATCTAGATTGCCTCTTTTTTTTCATATAAAGAGATAATTTACAATTACCGGCTTAGTGAAAGAGTTTAGATTCAAGACCCTTCTATTTATCTTTGATCAAACGCATTCAGTAAACAAGCTTTATATCAATAAAACCGATCTATATTAATCCAGATTAAAGTTGCCTATTTTTCCCCATATGAAAAGATATCAATACCGGGATAGTAAAAGTAAGAAGAAGTGATAAGAATTATACTGCATGTATCGGTAATAATAATAATAATGAAGAACATTTATATAGCGCTTTTACAAAAAGCTCAAAGCGCATCAGACAACAATGACATTGACATATTTCCAATATACATTCATAGAACAAAATAAAGTTAGGACAGATACATTTGGAATAGGTGCGTTTTTTAACGCAGACTTGAACTCCTGCGAGTCCTTTATCTGTCGAATGGGCAGAGGAAGCGAGTTCCAAACGTGAGGAGCTGCATATGAAAATGATTTTTCTCCATAGGTCTTAGTTTTCATTGTAGGTACAACTAACGAATCTTTACTGCTACTGCGCAATGTGCGAGATGGTTTGTAAATGCTAATCATAGATGACAGGTACAATGGTGCTTTGTTTTCTAGAACTTTGTGATAAAGTACAGCTAATTTAAATTTAATCCTAGCGTCTACAGGAAGCCAATGTAGATGTACAAGAAGCGGTGTTACATGCTCCCTTTTGTTCTTTTTTAGGATCATCCTAGCAGCATTATTCTGAAATCTTTGAAGTCTCTGAATAGATTTTGATGGCAAGTTAGCTAGTAAAGAATTACAATAATCAAGCCCTGAAAAGATAAAAGCTGATATAAGACACATCAAGGATGTTTTACCTAGAAAAGATGACATTTTTCCAATCTTAGAGAGTTCGCAGTACATTTGTTTACAGATATTTCCAATTTGAACATTGTTAGACAGCATGGAGTCAAAATACACCCCTAGGTTTTTTGCCTTATCACTAAACTGTATGTTTTCATTGCCAACAACAAAATTACCACCTGGCATGATACTCGTTTTTACTGTATGTTTTGTATTAAGCAACATCACCTCAGTTTTATCATTGTTTAAGTTTAACTTATTTGATAACATCCACGCACCAATCTCCTTCACACACGATTGCATTGACATCTTGTACTACTACTACTACTACTACT
>BMAT01004117.1:2300-15240 GCA_019649035.1 Elysia marginata | reverse complement strand
CTGTCTAGTCTCCAAGATGTTTATCTTTCCTTTCCTAGATGTTCCAATCCGTATCCAGGGAACGGTGCCAGTAGTCAATCGTCAATCGTTAATCATACCAAACATCTTTTCTTTTTTTTTATTTTCGCATATCTACTTTAGCAACAAAAGAGTTATGCGCGCATTTTATCGTCCGTTTCTTTCAGATTCACTTCAATTCTAAATTTCACTGGTCTTTTTCCTGTTGGTGTTGTGGATTTCATATTTTCCATTAAGTAAAAAATTGTTATGATTACAAAATCTGGTTTCAAGTTTAAATTTTTTTTGTTTTGTTTTGGTGTTTAAAAAGTGTTATAAATTTAGGTTTTTAAAAGTATCATTTTGATAAGCACCATAAAGGTTTTTTTTTTTTTAATATGGCGATGACTACTCTCACAAATCCCATTCTAAGTTAAGTATGTTCAGAAAAAAGTTCCTTTTGAGAAAACCCATCTCCTTTGTAGCATCCAATTATAAGCACCTGAGCTTTCCTGATAAAAAAATATGCAATTATAATAAGTAAACACAAAGAGTGCTGAAACGCTTTTAAATTGCGCTTACTCTACTGAAATATTTACATAGTTTCAGATGCATGCTATTTATTCTCTACTGATTTCTTTTAATACATGAAAGAGCGAAAGTTAAGAGTCCTCTCACATGGCCAGTATTTTTGAGATAACAAGTATACATGATTTACACTACAGACTTCTTAACGGTTTTTTTTATTTCTAGTTACAGAAAAATAATGAACATCACTATAAAACTGTACTTTTCGTGGTGATTAGGAAACTTAAAAGCCGATTTGTCACACAGAACCGTTAAAATCAATAGCATCTGTGTTATTCAGACGAACGAAGTTCTTTACCTCCCCTCCCCGCTCTCTCCTCCCCTCTCTATCTTCTTCACTAACTCTGTATTTCTCTGCCTCCCTAGTTCCCCCCCTCTCTCTGTCTCTTTCTCTCCCTATCTCTCTCTATCTGTCTGTCTCTGTCTCTCTCTGTCTCTCTCTCTCTGTCTGTCTGTCTGTCTCTCTCTCTTTATCTTTTCTATTCTTTCTCATTCTCCTCCACTCGCTCTCTTTCTCTATCTCTCTCTCTCTTTATCTTTTCTTTTCTTTCTCATTCTCCTCCACTCGCTCTCTCTCTCTATCTTTTCTTTTTTTCTCATTCTTCTCCACTCGCTCTCTCGATCTCCCTCTCTCATTATCTTTTCTTTTTTTCTCATTTGCCCCCATTCGCTCTCTCTCTGTCTGTTTGTCTGTCTGTCTCTCTCTCTTTATCTTTTCTTTTTTCTCATTCTCCTCCACTCGCTCTGTCTGTCTGTCTGTCTGTCTGTCTGTCTGTCTGTCTCTCTCTCTCTCTCTCTCTCTCTCTTTCTCTCTCTTTTTATCTTTTCTTTTTTTCCTTATTCTTCTCCACTCGCTCTCTCTCTCTCTATCTTTCCTTTCTTTCTCATTCTCCTCCACTCTCTCCCTGTATCTCTTTGTCTCTCTCTTTCTCTTGCTCTAGCTCCCTCTCTCTCTCTTTCTTTCTCTCTCTATTTCTTCCATCTCTCAGTCCATCTTTCTCATTCTTCTCAACTCTCTCTCTCTCTGTCTTTTTCTTGATCTCTATTTCTCTCTCCTCCTCCGTTCACTATCACAAAGAAAACACCTACACCCTTGTATGATAATTATTTCTGCTTGTTTCAGCGTCTATTCCATTCTCAAGCTTCTCACCGTGTGATTTTATTAGAGGTGTAAATGCAAGGCAGTGTGTGTTTATGTGTGTGTGTGTGTCACTCGCTCTCTTGAGTCTCAAGGTGCTGGTCTGGGGTGTCCACCAGATATTGGTCTGACACATCCCAGTCAGACTGCTCAAAATTTGCTCTCTTTGATATTTTCTTTAGTCTCTGTTGTTAGTTGTTGTTTTTTTTCTAGCCCATCGTTATTATTCAACCAGTCTGGGCTTTTTTTTCTTTCAAAGAAATATTTCTTTAAGAAACAACAATTCTGGACAAAGCAAAATGCAAATAGTTTTCTCTCGATCAGAACAAGTAAGTCATATGTACTTTTCTCCTTTTAACTCAACATTTTACATCAAGACACGTTTTTATAACTTTCATAAAATATTGATAACTTGATGAAAGTCGAGACGTTTGAAATCATTCTCGCAAAAAAGCACTGTTTAAAGTAACAACGTTTTCCAATCTTAACATTGCGACATTCTACACTCTTTGGGACACGTTTGGAGACGAATATTTTTTTCTTGTGATTTTTCAAAGGTTCTGTCTTTTTGCTTATTTTAAACGAAATCAAAACCTTACACAGTAAAAACAAAACGTAGACAAAAGGAAATCAGCAACAATATCCAATGATTTTGAAGACGAAGATTTTAGGCATGAAATTAATGACTATTTGTGAGATGATCCGAGAAAATCAGGCCAAAATAGTTTTTATTTGATCCTCTTGAAAAACAAAAATCCCTTAAATATAAAAAAAAACGTTGTATATTTTTTAAAATTAAAATCTCATGGTTAAAGACAGGGGAAAACTTTAAGGTTTATCACGAAACCTTTGACCATTAACTCTTCTAAACGCACTCCGAAAGGTTTTTGCCAATTGCACAAGCTCAAAAGTGAAAAATAGATCTCCCACAGCCAAAACGGGTTAAAGCCTGATTGTTGTACGTTGATTAAGTTTAGGCTCACCGATTGCTTACAGCTAGTGTTAAATCAGTTTTATAGGAATAAAAAAAACCTTACAATCGGCATCACTGACAAGAGTGAACTGTCAAACATACTGAAATATGTTGATCATGAAGACATGAAAACTTACCATCATAAGACTTCTTTTAAAACGATCCACAACCAATATTTAGATAAACAGAACGACCAGCTCAATACCAGTCACCACGAATAATGCCACAAGTATCCGAAACCATTGACTAAAGTGAACAAATTAACACACACACTTACAATGTAAGATAAACAGAGGCGAGTGAAAAACTACAAAGAAACTAGGCTCACTGCTTGATGTTGAAGACCAAGTCAAACACATAAAACACATTGTCAAGGTATGCATTCAACAAATTCACAAGTATTATAAAGAATAGCAAACAGAACAAGAAGCCAGGCGTACGCTATTAAGCTCATTATTGAAATTAATACTATTATAAAACACTGTGGAACTTTGGCGCTGAGCAAAACAAACGCAAAACGAGTTAGACTCTGTCAACATGACATAGATGCATTTATATCTAGCAATTCGTTACCCAATGAAGTAATTATACAACCAATCTTTCTATAAAAGACGCCAAAGACGCGAGAAAAAAACCTTTACCAACAGATCCTGTTAAATCATTCAATTAATTAAAATTTGGACAAGGGATCTCTCCATTCCAGCTTTCTGTTTTGGTAAAAAAAAAACTATTTAAAGAAAGCAACGACTTGCACTGTTTACACCTGCTTAAGGAAATTCTGTAGACTTGGAAAATCCACACAACATTGCAGGTTTAGTGGCATAGGCATATAGCTACTTCACGTGATTAAGGAAAAAAATCATCAAACGCTGCAAAGTCATGTAAATTTACAAACGGAAAGCGTTAGACGAAGAAACATAGAACATTCACATTTCATAACGTCAGAAATGGCGTAATATACAATTTCCGAAAGTGTAAGAAAAACAATTCTTCAGCCAAAATTCGTACTTGTGCCTGATTTTTATTGCTTGCCCCACACTTTATTATAAAAAAAGCAGAGCTACGCAACTGTCTGTAACTAGGTTGACAACTTCCTTTGGCCTTAGAGAATAAGTACGGTATTACGTGAGTCCAGTGTCACCAGGCCCAGATGAAGAGCTGATGATTGCTATCATGTGGTACCAAGACCTAATTGTGTTTCTTTTCATTTCCCTTTTCAGCTTTCTCATCTGGATTCCAGGCAATTCTCCAGTGCTGTACTTCGTCTTAGCGGCGGCTTGGGGATTGTGCGATGCCGTCTGGCAGACGCAATGTAATAGTAAGTCCGCAGGACAGAAATAACACCGCCTGTCATCTCATTGTATGAATGCCTTATTGCCTGTCTATCTGTGTGTCTGTCCTTCTCTGTCCCTCTTGGTGGTTTTCTTCCATCTCTCGTTCTCAATGACACTGTACTTTTACTTCTTCTGCTTCTTCATGGTTTTCGTGACTTTCATTACAGTTGTCGTCGTTGTTATCATCGTCATCAGCATCATCATCATCATCTACAACAGCAACAACATAGTCTTCTTTTTCGTCACCTACTACTGCTACTACTACCACTACTACTGCTACTACTGCTACTACTCTTCCTAGTACTACACTAAATGAATCTGATAATACATTTTGGGCCTAATAACTTTTTTTTCCTTGCTTTTTCCTCGTTTACCTCCAGCTTTAATCTGCCTAACATGTGGCGACGCCCCGGAAGTGGCCTTCAACAATTATCGTCTGGTGCAAAGCCTCGGTTTGGCGCTGACCTTTGGCAGTGAGCCAATGATGTGTCTTCCAGCACGGATGTATCTTCTGCTGACATTGTTAGTGATTGCAATCATGTTTTACGTCCTTGCCGAATACCGAATACGAAATGGAGATGGCGACGATGGTTGATCGGATTTGTGATAAAAACTTGAAATGATATCTGTTCTTCCGTTAGACGGTGATAATGAGAGAGTGAACTTATCTTAAAATTTATTTTTCAAATGTTTTATCAACAACTTTTCCATTGTCAAAATAATGCAAATCTTTAATACTCCTAAAGGGAAAAAACACACTGGCGATCCAATAAACAGCGAGTTAGAATAAAATTAAGGACATAAGAATTAAGATTGGATTATCCCCTGTAAAGTACGGTAGATGAGCTATAAAGAAAGAAAGAATTTGTGAGTATAGCAGAACAAAATGCGACAATCGGATAAGAATAAAATGGTGGAATTTAAAAGACAAAAGAGTGATAGGCCTATTAGGATCTAAGTAAATAAGAAATATTTGAAAACGGGCTTGGATTATTATTTGAAATGAATACATAACGACGGTGTGGAAGGACTAAAATTTAAGCGAAAATAGTGAACACTTTTGCGAGAACATAACTTCACGAATATGGAGGATAAGGCCTTTTTTTTTAAATTTTGTTTTAGTTAAATATATAAAAAGAAAATAATACACAAAACAGTTGCCTAATGATCATAGCGAACACACTGAGAGAGAGACAGAGAGACAGAGAGCGAGAGAGAGAGAGAGAGAGAGAGAGAGAGAGTGTGTGTGTGTGTGTATGTATGTCATAACGAAGAGTGTCTTTTGAGTGTAGCAGTGGGTGAAATACCCGTTTTTAACTTAGAGAGATGTACTTCAAGTCCTGCCTGATCCCAATTATCTTTGACATTCAATTGATTTTTTTTAAACAGATATGTGCTGTTTGGAGATTGTTTTAAAAAATATGATAGTTAATTATTTTTCATGTTCCTGTTTACTTGTCTTAAAATTTATCGACATAACTTATTTATCGACTTTTTTATGAATGTTTCCAGAGATTGCAACCCAGTGGGTATTTTGACTGTTTTGATGCCCGATGTTTTATTTGGGTTGCAATTACTCATCATTGTAATAGTACCACACCTTTTTCCAATATGTAAATTAAAACGCTTTCATTAACAACACAATGCAGTAGTATTGTAGTACACGGTTTAGTAACAATTATTGTTTCAAGGATCAAATACAGGTCAAGCTTAACGCTATGCCTGTTTTAACTTGTTATATAAAAAATATCTTTGTCAAAGCAAGGCGACATGGTAAAAGCTCTGTTGCTCTCTGTAGTAAGGCGGTGGGTGCCGACGCTACTATAAGTCGAAGGTTCGAATCATACAAAAGACAGACATTTCGGGTATTTCCACTTAAAGCCTACTTTTCTGGACTACTAGTTTATACCTGTCCAATCTTTTGATCCTATAAATAATTTAATGGGTTAGAATGGTAAATAAAAGTTACTTTTTATAATGAGAAACATGAGAGAAAACCAGCTCACGTTCTGCACCCTAATAAAGCTGGTTACATTTAGAAAATATGTAGTGATGCTTATATTAATATGGTTTAACACACGTAGAGCATAAAAACGGATACATGTATAACCCAAGTCGTATAAAAACAGTAACATTAGTGTAACGTCGAATACAAGGTGTGAGTTTAATACTTTAGTAACACGGGTAGACAGCTATTATTGTGCAGCGCAGATGGGTGCTAATTAGGTAAAATTTTAGCTGTTAAGCCATTGTGCGCTGAGAATGACAAGGTTTACTCTTCCCTGGGCACAGCTGGGAAAGAATCGACATTAAAGATTTAGCAGCGCAAACTTCTGCTAATAAATGAAGGTTTTGAATCTGTCCAAAACTATCTCAAGAATAAGAGCAGATGGCCTTAATTCTCAACATCGATAACTGTTGTAGAAGTAGCGTTCGGTAATCATGCTCTCCAACAAGTGGAACTGATGAGGCTTTGACAAAAGGTCGCGGTTCTTTCGATTGTGATGGTGGGCAAAGTATCTTAAGGAATAGCAAAGAATATAAGATTGCCATAAAAAAATCCCTCGCCTTTTATCCATTTCAAACTAAAAAATTCAGTAGTATTGTAAATGCTATCCAAAAAAAAAACCTTACGGCTTAAAAGAAATTTAAAAAATAAACCTAAAGAGAATCTGTCGATCTGGATACAAACTTTTTCCTGCATTACAGATTTGGAGTTTGACAGTTTCTTTACTTCTTCATCATTTCACTGAAAATTTTGAACAAAGTATTATGATGCAATGTAAGAAAGTCATAACATCACATCATAATGACAGTGTTGTTACTGTCTGTGTTGTTTCTAAAAAAAATACATGGTCACCCCATCACAGCCGACAGATTTACGACGCTTTTTCAGTCTCAAATACATTCCTGTCATCTTCAGGGCGCGGCACCCATTGAGACGATCTTGAATCTGACCTGATAATAATTCTTTCTTGAGTTCGGTTTGAGATATTGCCGGTTACATGTTTGATCACTTGTTCCGATATTAATTTCTTTGTCTTGGACTGGAATGATCTTTGAAAAAATGTACTCAATTTACATTTTTAAATTTAAAAATATTTTAAGAAATGAAAAAAAAATTATTTTTTAAAAATTCAATTAAATTTCTTAGTGAGCGCTCTATAAGTTCTTTATTGTTTTAAACTTTCCTTAGAGTCGTCAAAACCTTTGTGACATTGTCACCTGTTTACAAAAAAAAACCTTCATCTGATAATTATTATTGTTTTATCGTTTAAACTCTGCATCCATGAAATGATTCATGCTTTTATGCTGCATCCAAGTTTATATACATGTATTGTAAATGTTACTAGTTTGTACTGCTCTCGTTGCAACAAAACAACCATTTAAACTAATTATTGTTAACATTTCAGTAGCATCTGGAAAAGGCTTGAGTCCATACCTGTTTCCTGAACTTATCTCCAAGTCCATGCATATTAAGTGTATAGTTGTGAGAAGATGGAGCTCATCAGTAAACCTTTAACCACATGAGCGTTTGAGTTGTAAAAGCATTATCTTATAATAGATGAAGTGGCTGAAGAATGAGTGCTGGAGATAAACATGAATTAATCTAACCAATTAAGTCATGTATACTTTTTTGTGGCCACCTGCAAGAGTTATAAAGCACTCTAGTGGATTCACTGTGTCTACTTCATTCCTACTGTATTCATTATTAATTCCATTATCTTAAAATTGAGGGAGGCATTGTATATACAAGTTCACTGTTGCTTCTGTGGGAAAAATTCTTATCAAATAAAGAGTAAAAATTTTGTTTGTTTCTTTATCTTCTGAGCGAGCTCTTGTGCGTTCGTTGTGTTTTATTTTTTTAAATCATGTGTGTACTTGTGTGTTTACTTGGTGATACAACAAAGTAAAGAGTGGTTTTGTATGATGCCTTTCCACTATAACGCTCAACGTGCATTGCTTGGAATTCTCCGACTCATCCTGTTCGACAAATAAATTGTTTCTTATATTCTAAACGTACAGAAGAGCAGTAGTTAAAAAAGCTTATCAATTCAGCGTAGTTCAACATGATGAAAACTATGTTCACTGCCTACAGCCGGGTACTCATTTAACGCACGAGTGAGGCGTGTGAGAATGTGTGTAAAACATCGACCTGGTAATCCAAGTTGCGAACCGCGGGTGTTTTGACCCGAAAGTTAAATGTTTACAAATTACCGGAAAATCCCAAAATTTCCTTGCCTTCTTGAGACTCCCTAGCTGAAACTCCGCGCCTCTACAAATTGCCAAGCCAGTGTATGTCATGCTCGGTTAGTACATGTATAATTGATGACTGTCGTACAATTTTACCGAAACAGCTGAGGTCTTCTAATTAAACAACGTTTCAAATAATGTTTTTGTGGGGTATTGGTCTAGTGGCAGACGTTCGGTTTTCGGATGGAGAGATCCGGGGTTTGAATCCTGCGTTCGGCAGATCGAAGACTACTTAGTCCTTGAGAAAGCCTGTATACACACATTTCTCCGCCTCACAAGTGTGTCCATAAGTACCCGACTATAGGCAGTGAAAGATCTTGTCATTATGCTGGAGTGATGCGCTTTAATTGCCGCACCTTTGTGAGTTCAGAAGATAATTTGGTTTGCATTAGCCGATCAGAGAACGAATGTAAATCACCTAGACTAGTCAGAGTATTTTAGTGAATTCGGCGCTATATGAAAAACGCTCTTTACTTGACTTTTGAGTAATGTTTATATAGCGACAAATTCAGTAAGGGTTCTAAATCCTTAAATACAATGGAATAAACAAGGCCCAAAAAGGAATACAAGAACCAATTTGGCATTTAAGTAGCAGTACAAAAAATCTTTTGGCAACAAGAAATAAATATTTTCCATGTTCAGATTTTGTCTTTAAAAATCTAAAATCGGAATGTTTTTACTAGAAAAGCTAACATATATGTACACAGCACTTAAGACTGCTTATAGACTGACTAAGACGGGTTCTTACAAAAGTAACTTATGGGACGGAACCTTGAGACTAAACTAATATGCCGAGCGAAGCAGTCTAGCTACTCCGATGTTTAATGTTAATGCAAGCGATATAATATGATTCAAGCATCATCGAAAAAGTAGTTGATTGTGTTCTTGATCCTTAACTTAGATACTTTTCTTTTCTTTTTGTTCTTTTGAAATAAACAATTTTCTCTAGCTGGGTCTACACTAAATACAGTTTGGTGGCAGGTTTAATACTTCTTAGCTCTGTTTTTGTCTCTCTATCTGTCTCTGTCTCTTTCTGTCTGTCTCACCTTCTCTCCTCATATCCCCTCCTCTCTCTTTCTCCTCCTCTATTTCCCCCCTTCCCCTTTCTTTTTCAGTCCAACACCCTGTCTCTATTGTCTACCTCCATCCCCATTCTATATCCTCTCCTCTCCTCTCCCCATCTATTTCGCCTGCCCCCTCTCTCTGTAGATTCCCCCCTTTTTGCGTTCCGTCTCCCCCTTTTTCTATTTGCTACATCTGTCGCCATCGATCTCCTCTCTCCTCTCTTATTTTCTTTTTTTACAGTTCTTTCGTTCGTCTGTGTTTTTACATCTCCTACCCAACCCTCGCTGTCTGGAGAAAAAAAAATATCTTTAACCTATAAAAGCGAAAAGGATAGCAGTTGAAAAGCAAAGAAAAAATAAAAAGAAAAGAAATTATTATTCGTCCTTTGATTATGTTAAAAAAATGAACAAAATACATAGACGGAAAACTTACTGTGAGAAAGGAAAAAACAGACAATACATTCAGATTAGTTGCCACAGGCATTCACTTGGTGGGCTTGTTGAAAGCAAGAAGTGTGGCAAGCCATGTCATTTTAGCAGTTTTCTTTCATCTTTATTATGTCCCTTGACATGATGACTAAACAAACCCACTTACATAACTATGGTCTCTCAACCATTTAAAACGAGACGGATATCGGATACTTCAGCATGAGTCCATCCATTCTGAAAGCAGATTTTTTTTGTCTTCTTTTACTCCATATCTTCGTTCCTAAAAATTTTTTAATATCTTCCTAAGGATTGTTTTCTTAAAAGTTCATGAAGTTTTTATTGTTTGAAAGTTGAAAATAAGATGAATTCTTCGAAATGTCGATGCCTTTTAATATAAAAAGCATCTCCTGGCTCATCAAGACTGTTTATGAGACATGACTGTATTATATCCTCACTTTTATCATTTTCGCTGCCTAAACACTCCATGTTTTTTATTGAAAAAGAGAATTTGTTAAGTCAACTGTATAACCCAACGCTCGTCTTTTATCAAAAGTTTAGAATCAACTTATGGGTATGTTGGGAAGGGGGGGGGGGTGGCGGGAATAAATCCTAGACTCATTTATATCCTGTTCTACTTTATGAAGAATACAGAAAGATAGTACAAGATAATACTGAGGCGGTGTAATCCTGATTTATACAAGGTTGTTACTTTGTGGTGTCTGTAAAAAGTCTTTTTTTAGTTCTGTAGTATTGCAAAACAAGGAACTCTCTCTGTTGTGTCTGTAAAAAGTCTTTTTTAGTTCTGTAGTATTGCAAAACAAGGAGCTCTCTTTGTTGTGTCTGTAAACAGTCTGTTTTTAGTTTTTAAGTGTTGCAAAGTACTGCCTATCAGATATTTTATTCATAATACACAACTGCTTAACATAAACTTACTTACTTTTTGACATTATTTAGGAGAGATGTTTTGTAACTTTGATGAAAAACCATTTTTAGTTTTTAAACTCACCGCTAAAAAAATAGAAAGGGAAGTAGAGAGAAGGGAGATAGGAGTCGAGTAGAAAGAGAGAGAGAGAGAGAGAGAGAGAGAGAGAGAGAGAGAGAGAGAGAGAGAGAGAGAGACAGAGACAGAGACAGAGAGAGATAGAGAGAGAGACAGACAGACAGACACACAGAGAGAAAAGTCAGATAATAGCAGAGTGTTTAGATGGAACATGTGTTTCGCGTTCAGATTAAAATTATTCGCATATCGCAGTTTAAATTATTAAATAAGTTGCTGTTTTGAAAATGAAATTTTTCTATGCCTCCATACGTCAAAATATTCATAAAATTATAATGCTTTGTGAATAGATAACTTAACATTTGCAATTTTCAAAACCTAAAGAAGAGAAGAAAAACTAGACCTTTAAATGACCTTTTCTTTAAATCTTTCTTTACGACTTCCGACTCATTCACCCTGGGTGCGAGACATCTGTTCTTAAGTTACAATAAAAAACCTACAACGGGTTTACAAAGTATTATGGAATCTTTGTGGATCTCACAACGTCAAGGGAGTTAATAAAGAGGATGATCATCTATAACATTCAACCATGGCTTACCATCCTTTTCTTTTATTCAAAGAAAGCCGATCTGAATGTCACTTCTTCCTCACCTTTCATGGTGACGAACATGTCAGTGGATACTGTTAAGTGTTTGGATGTCGAAACGCTATCAAATAATTGCGGGTGAGCAGTGGCGCAATCGGTAGGGCGGTTGACCGCTATCTGAGAGGTCCCGGGTTCGACCCCCAGTCCGGGCTAAATTTTATTTGCACCCCTGTGCCCACCCAGCACTTGATGGGTAGCTAGGTCTCTTAAGACTCGGCGAAAGTAAAGGCCGCGAGGAAAGCAATGGCAAACTACCTCACAATGCCGTGTGCCTAGAAAAACAAGGACCCTGCTCCTTGTTCCCCTACGCTCATGTCGAGTATGGGACTACCTTTACCTTTACCTTTTTATGTCATCACTGAGAGCAGAGAAAAGAGCAAGATCCACAACTGTATGATAGATGGAAGTCAGAGCACAAATTAATGTAAAACTGAACCACAAAGGCAGCGCTGGAGATGGAAACTGAAGGCAGGGTAAGAATATTTTTGGCGACTTCCTGTATAACTGTCATGGCCGACGCCGGCTTTAATATCAGTAGCAAGTCATAGTGTGATTCATTTGGCATTGAAGGTGTATCAAAATAAAAGAATGATGTGAATATTTCAGTGTTCAGTGCTTCCTAGGACCAGTGGATTCTGTTTAAAAATGTGGTTTATCTAGTAAAAAATGTGCAAACGTGCCGATAGGTTCATTCTATGATTCGATTAAAGTTACCAAACAAAAATGGCGTCTAGCTAACATGTGTAAACCATGCCGCGGCCAAAAAGGAAAAAAGAAGGGACCCAAAGCTCTGTTTCGGAGGAATCCGAGTGCTTCGAAAACGAAATCGTAAACAGAATAAAGACTTTAGAAGTAGCCCTTAAAAATAATGCGAATGAGAATACCCAAAAACTTTTCGAAGAAATAGAGAAACTGCAAGGTGCTTTTCATGATGTGCTTAAAGAACAAAGTGAACTAAAGAAAGAGGTAAATCAGCTTCGTGAGGAGAGATCAGTGCTTGAAGACGAAGTGCAGCAGCTTCGAGACTTAACTTGGGTTCTAAAATATCAACAAAATGAACTAGAGCAATACACAAGGAAAAATAATATTAGAGGTTTGGGTTGAAAGACAAAGTCAAGTTTGAAGAAGTGGAGGATACAACATCTCTTGTCTTAGACTTATTCCGAGGCAGACTAGGTTTGACACACTTCGACCCTCAGACAATAGATGTTGCCCACCGTATCGGACATTTTAAAAAAGACTACGACAGAGCCGTTATTGTAAGGCTCACTACACACAGAGCTGCAAATGAAGTGCTCGCAAAACGTCGGGGCCTTAAAGGTTCGGGCATTACAATAGCAGAAGACCTGACTCCAACAAATGCTGCGAAATTTCGGAAATTTCGCGAAATAAAGTGTGTCCAACGTGCATGGACAAAAAGAGGAGAAATATATGTAAAGAGAGAGGACGGACTCGTATTGAAAGTTGGGCCAAGAGATACAGTGGAGGACATCACGAAAAGGCTCTTGACACAGACGCTG
>BMAT01004110.1:45348-55463 GCA_019649035.1 Elysia marginata | reverse complement strand
AATGCTTGTAGCGCCACTATTCACAAAAAGTGCTCTGGTGTGATGCGGGCCGCAATGTTAACAATCCTATTTATAAACGAAACATTGATACTGCATCAAAGCACTAAACCTTTGCTCTCTCTATCACAAAAACTAATTCACCTATAATCCGCTGCTATACACAAGGCATGAAACAAAGACACACATACAAATGTAATATCCTGTACTTATGCAAATATATACAATGATTAGTTTTTATAATCACAGGCCATTCTATGCGGGGTGGAGGGAGCATTAGAAGTTTTACATACGATAACTTTTTAGGGATATTTAAAAGTAAAGCATTAGATGCTCCTAAACTTCTACCGGGTTGATGAAATCTAACGAGTTCTTAAAGGATTCTACTGGCGTTTTCTCCTGTAAACATTTATATACATATAATATAATTATAAATATGGCAAAAACTTGTACATAAAGCCGAATTACAAAATAGGTAACCTATGTTGCAGTAAAAAACAAGAGTGATAATAACCTTTAGTTTTCTTAAGTGACCTGGTCTTGTAAGTTTATTTTTAATCTCTTGCAGTGTGTTAAAAGTACATTAAAAGTTTGAAGAAGGAAAGAATTGATGCAGTCAATTTTACTGAAGATAAGAGAGCACACAACATTACAGCTTTATCTTTATTAAGGATATTTCTAATATTAGTGATTCTCAGCGCTAAATTAAAACATTTAATACCGTAACTTGATTTTTGCACATTCAGTTCTCTATCAAATTTAGAAACCAGATTTCTCTCAGCTTTATTCGTAAAAGTAATCACAGAATCGGTGAAGAAAATGGCATAGTGGCTAGCTCTTTTATATCAGCAACACATCTGTTTCTAAACTATAAAATTGTCTAAGAATCGAGCCCTGAGGAAAACCAAATATTTGGTCAGTTGACTAATCCAAGGTTGATTTTAGATCATTGAGCTTGAGGTTGAAAAATTACATAAACGTTTTTGCAAGGTCTGTGGTTTTTAAGTGAATTGGGTTTTTTGAAATCTTTTTAACCATGCCGTTGAATATTCTGTACAAGGCCTTTAGGTCTCTTCCGATAAGAGTAAAAGTTTTTTCAACTACTTCTATAGTGTTATTGCGGTTTTTCCTCGAATGTAGATTTTCATTGTGGACATGACGTTTATTTTTCCTCATTTTTCCTGCTCTCCTTAGTTTGTGCTTTGTTCCACGGATTCCATTTGATACCACTCAGAATGTGGTCTTAGTATTGTTTTTTGTGACCTAGCACTGTCATAAACAGTTCTTAGAGTTTAGTTTTAGTCCTCTACCATACTGTCGACGATCTTTGTGCTCTTCAGACGACCAAGTAGGTTGTTAGAAATTACTTCGGCTTTGAACTGGACTTGGCTCTTTGAAAATAAATTCGTTTCACATCAGAAATTGAACTGTCTTCCACCTGTATTTTATAAATTTCACTGTTGTATAAATCAGTTATCAACTCTAGTCAACATCCATCTGTAGATGTTTCCGTTATGTTGCCTAAGATTTAGCGATACTAGAATGTTTGCAAATAGTTCAGTTCCTTTTTCCAAACTCGCACCAATGTGAATGTTGAAATCACTAAAGAGTGTTCAATTTCACAATGCCAACACAGAATATTTAGTGCTTTAATCCATGTGCTTTTACTAAGCACTTTCTAGATGACTGTGGGCGATACACTCAGAACAAATTTAAACACTGTTCTTCATAGTCATTGTGGTTTTCAACATATCAAATGTTTCGTATGCGACCAACTGCCTAGCTTTTTTTTTTATCAATGTTTCGTTTGAAAAAAATCTTCATTCCTCCTGGACGTTGATTATCTCGGTTTTATCGTGTGACCTGTAGCCTACAGGAGCATTGAAGTGTTCAGTAACGTCACGCCATGTTTCAATTAGGAACAATACGTCACATCTTGTCTCTAACAACAAGTCTTCCATAGACTATTATTCACCGACCTTGCATTTACAAAGACGTTCCTTTAAAACTGTCACACTTCCCTGTCGGTATCCACTCAACCGGTATTAAATTACTGAAGTTACTTGGGAGCACCATTTAGAGGTGAAACATTTTGAACATAACAAATTGCTCTTATATGTCTGTTTTTTTACATCAAGATCTGTTCGGGTAGGAATCATCATGCCCTTTTCGGTATTTGTGATTGCAGAAGTCAAAGTTCGAACAGGGTGGCACTAAGTATCTTTGTGATAGGTATATTATTCTCTTTGTTTTGTGCCTTCCATCGTTCTTTCCTCTCACTCTTTTACCTGTACTCAACATAATGGAAGTTGTTTGCGTTCCAGCACTTGCAGTTTTTTTTCCGAAATAAATTAGAAATCTATTTAGAATACAGGTTGTTTTAGGACTTAAGTTTTGTATAGCTTACTTTTTTACAAGGATACCTATCACAACGTTACTATGTTCACTGTCTGATTCTTATTGTTGTTAACATTCAAACTGTTCAAACAGGGAACAACTGTAAAATCCTGATTTACTGTCGCAGTTCATTTCCCGAAGAAATCAAAACTCTTGAGTTCGAAAAATTCTGGCACAAAAATAACACACAATTCGTAAGAATTTTAATGGTATATAAGAAAAAAGTCAGGCCACACAAGTCTGCTACATGCGAAGGTGCTGAGCTCAACCTCATATCATTCTCAATAAAGTGAAGACGCTTGGTTATATCTGGGCTTGAAAGATATCTTAGATCAATGATTCAATTTCTTGTCTTGGGTCTTCTGATGGAGCAAGTGAGAGATGATTCTGACAGATTCACAACTACAATCATTCTCAGCGCTGGTTCTCTCTCGTGGCTTTGGTTGTCATGAGGTCCTTTATCACTGTGAATAACAAAGATTTGTCACTGATACTGATATTTAAAACAAATTCTAACAGGGGCTAGAGATAAAAAACCTACAGCATATTTGTCTGAAGAGGAAGCAAACTCTTCCAGCCCTGCGATCACTGAAGTTCTAAACTTCTCTAAGATCATACCTCCGTGCAAAGTATATACTAATTTTTTCCGTGAACGCAGCATTTATAAAATCGGGTGAATAAAATGTAAAAAGAACCAACTTCAAATGCGAACTTTTTCTGAGTTGAAGCTAAAAAAACATTTGAATAAACTTTGCGATTATATTTGTTGTAAGACAACCGAAGTTACTTGACACCCGCCGCCTAAAGTAACAGTTTACAGACAAGTTTACTAAGTATGGAATTTCAATAGTTACAGCAGTGAGTACGCAGGACCAGGATTTGGAGTTGAAAACAGATACTAGTAGTTAGCTATTGTATTGCTGTGGTAGGAGGAAAAACTCACAGTACAAGAAAAACTGCTTGTTAAATCTTTATAATTATATCTTCTTGAACATTTAGTTTTGTTTACTATTAATAGGAGCAAACTTAACTTTAAAAAGAAATGGGCCTCGATTTGACCTGTTTAACATTTTATACTTAATTTTTGTTTTTGTGAGGCAACGAAAGTTGTTTCAGTTGTGAAATATCAGCATAGGATTTGAAAAAAAATGACTAATATTTTTTCACCTAGCTTACCTTGTTAGATAGATTGAGCTGATCCAAAGGCTTAGTCGTCTGGTTGCGTCCAGAAAATGTTGATCCCCAACTGTACTTCGACACAAAATTGGCTACTTTTTTCATCCTGTGAATGAAAACGTATATATGCATAACATTATTAGGATAATACACCTACATGTCGTACCGATAAGGGCTGATGTTTTACTTACTGCTAAGCAAACACATGGGAAATAAGTGTACCACTAAAATATTTTTAAAGTGCTACAAATGAGAGCAAAATTAAGATATTCAGATTAAAATGGAATTAGATAAATACTGTACATACATTTCAATCCTTAGTCAAGGAAGAAGGGTTCAGAACCAACTTACGTTTACTGATAAGCTTAGGCAGCCTTCGTTTAATCTATTTTAACTATTTTTTTAAATGTTTAAACTATAGATACTTGTATTTCATACATTTTCACAGTTTACTATCCCCCCTAGTCTGATACAGAAGTGATGTCTTTGTATACCCCTTCCTTCTCGCACCCCACTTTCTCTATTCCATCCACTATCTACTTCCTCCACCCCCTCCCTCTCCCTACCCTTGTAACTCTCGTGTCCTCTTCACCCCATTGCTCACAGCTGTCAAAACCTCAAAGATATTGCACGCCATAATATAAGCATAAGTCAGACAGCTCTACAGGAGCTATACCGTCAGTTACTTAATCTAGGACTATACCATATGATTAGAGCTAAAGTTAGAAGCAAAAGGCCTATTTATAAAAATGGAAAATAAACTGTACTCACACCCAACATACACAAAAATGAGCTTTGGGTTGAAGCCTTTGTTTCTGTTTCCCCCCTCTCTCTGATTCTGATTTTTTCATTTGACTCGCTTGAGTGCTGACCGTAGTCTTATGAGTATTTTGAGATACGGAGGTTAAAATACTGAAAAGGTCAGATATAGTTACTAGATCGAAACAAATTCTTCAAATCCGAACTGCGGTATACAATCACTCTGACAAATTATTACGTGCCGCGCCCAAGCGAATAATGTCATGTTTTATGTGACACAATTTCTTTACTCCCTTAATAGGAAAAAAAAAATTCAAATGGATGTAAGAATTTCCATATCCATAACTATAATGTCTTCATTTTTTTCTTTTTTATAGCCTATCATTAGCTACACATGGATTTATTACTTTGTACCTACCAGGAAACGTTCAATATTCGTACGACTTTCTTCACTTTGCCACAAATATGTTACTTAATCACAACCAACATATCACCTTTGAACATAATATTGTGTATAATATGTATGGGTTGCTTCAGATAGTACTCATGATATATGTATATTATTTTGAATCGAATTTGCTTGACCCAAATTCATATTTTATGCTTTCCGTTCTGTCAACGCTTTCTTATGATACCCAACACGATATTTCGAGTCAAATGTACTTTTACATCACAAACTTTAGGTCTTATGCATTTTTTTACTCTGTTCTGTCTACTCTAAACTTTATTACATGTTACATAATTTAGAATGTGCCTCACTCTCTTCTCGAGTACACAGGTTACCTTTTGGGCTTGCGCTCTAATCATAAGGTAGTCAAGTTGACTCAGGAATCCCTTTGCTTGAATGCTATGAAGGAAGTGCTAGATATATATGTTTTGTATGACCTATGTATATGATAGTATATGTAAGTAAATATACGTATTATATATTAATGCTACAATTCTTTCCCTATGGTTCCTATGCAATACTGTGATACCATAAAAATATGTTCTTTAAACACTAGGGGATTAGTTGACTTTAAAAAAAGAAGGGATGTTTTTCAATATTTGAGAAACAAAAAATACTCTATTGTCTGTGTTCAGGACACACATTTTACTTACCAACAAGAGCAGAACATTGCGGCAGAATGGGGATACACTTGTTTTATTAACTCTTTAACCTCGAACTCTAGAGGCGTATCAATTTTAATTAACAACACTTTTCAACAAAAACATCACGATACTATTAAAGATTCCCAAGGGGACGTGATTATACTAGATGTTTCAATAGAAAACACAAGGCTTACAATAGCGACAATGTATGGACCTAATAAGGACAAACCCAACTTTTACACTGACTTACAAACAAACCTAGTGAATATCGGAAACCAACATATAATTCTAGTTGGAGATTGGAATCTATTACTTGATCCAAGTTTAGACGGGAAAAATTATAGGTTAATTAACAACAAAAAAGCGACGGAAGCAGTCCACAATCTTATGGAAGACTTAGACCTCATTGATATCTGGAGAGTTGAAAACCCTGATAGAAATAAATACACTTGGCGAAGAAGCTTAGGAAACAAAAATGCACAAATGGGACGATTGGATTTTTTTCTTGTTTCGGAATCACTCGGCCAATTTATAAAAAACCAAACCATTGAGTTAGGCTATCGTTCTGACCACTCATTGATAACTTTAACACTATCCTTTAGCAACAACCCTGTGGAAAAGACTTTTTGGAAATTCAACGCCTCTCTCCTAAGAGAACCTAGTTACATAGCTGCAGTCAAAGATACAATTAAAAAAGTTAAGAAAGGCTATGCTGCTGCACCATATAACTTAGAGGAAATCGACAACATACCTAACTATTTTATTTCAACCAACGCTAAATCCTGCTTTATTTTGGGAAATGCTATTGCTAAATATTCGACAGACTACTATATACTATGCATCAACACTTAAGAAAGAAAGGAACACACAAATGAAACAGCTGGAAAAAGAACTAAAATCGTTGAGTGAAACTAACCGAGAAGAATCCCCAGAATTTGCCGCTAAAAAGGAAGAACTGGAAGCTCTGAGGGAAACTATGATAGAAGGAGTTTTAATAAGATCAAGAGCCCGATGGATACAGGATGGAGAAAAGATAACGAAATATTTTTGTGATATGGAAAGTAGACACTTCCTTTCTTAACAAATGTCGAGTATTATAAAAGAGGACGGAACTGAAATAGAAAATAATGAAGAAATAATAAACGAAGTTAAATCTTTTTATGAAAACCTGTATAAATCAAGAGACAACGAACTATACGATGTAGATCTCCCTGAACTTTTATCAGAAAATACTCCTAGGTTGAGTGACCTCGATAAGGATAGCATAGGAGAAATCATCCCATGATGAAGCCTCTAAGGTTTTAAGAAATATGAAAAATATGAAAAGCCCTGGATCGGACGGCTTTTCCGTCGAATTTTTCAAATTTTTTTGGAAAGACTTAGGTCACTTTTTAGTAAAATCTATCACTTTCTGCTTCAAAACAAACGTACTCACGATTACACAACGTAAAGGCTTCATAATTTGCATCCCAAAACCTGATAAATCAAAAAAATATATAAAAAACTGGAGACCAATAACCTTATTAAACATTGCGTATAAGATTGCATCCTCTTGTATTGCAAATAGAATAAAATCGAAATTACCGCTAATAATAAACTCAGATCAAACAGGTTTTATGGCAGGCAGATTTATTGGAGACAACATTCGACTCATTTATGATGTTTTATCAGAGGCAAACGCGTCAAAAAAGAAAGGTATATTACTTTTAATAGACTTCGAAAAGGCCTTTGATTCAATCAGTTGGTCCTTCATATACAAGTCTTCAAAATATTTTAACTTTGGAGAAACTATAATAAGATGGGTGAAAATTTTTAACACAAATATTAAATCCAGATTGATAATTAACAAAACAGTTTCCCCATGGTTCGAGCCACAGAGAGGATACAGACAGGGAGATCCAATCTCACCATATGTGTTCCTGATAGCCAGCGAAATTTTAGCATATATGATAAGACAGAATGAAAATATAAGAGGTTACAAAATCAACGAAGTTGACATACAAATATCGCAGTATGCCGATGATACAACTCTATTTCTAGATGGATCTGAACACTCATTAAAATACGCTCTAAATACCTTGGACCAATTTGCTAGCTACTCTGGATTAAAAACAAATTCTGAAAAGACAAAAGCTATCTGGTTTGGATGTCCTAAACCGCCTGAAAATCTCCTTCCAGAACAAAAGTTAGAATGGAACCCACAAAACTTTAAAGTTCTAGGTATAATCTTTACAACTGATTTGAAACACATAACTGAGATAAATATTCAAAGTTACGTCAATAAAATTAAATCAGAAATTAATACATGGAAGAAAAGAAATCTAACTCCCTTTGGAAAAATAGCAATAATAAAAGCATTACTCGTCTCTAAGATAGTTCATATTCTAACGGCACTTCCAGACCCTTCGATAAAAATTCAAGAAAATCTACAAGAAATTCTTGAAAAATTTCTTTGGAACGGTAAAAATAATAAGATAAAAAAAGAAGTTACCTATAAGCCTTTGCAACAGGGGGGTCTGGAAATGCTGAATTTAAGAAACTTTATACAAGCACTAAAAATAACGTGGATAAGAAGAATTTAGAATAATGAAACAACTTGGAACGCAGTTCTTCATACTTTAAACAAGAAAATAGAATTGGTCTAGAGTAGGGCCACTTATCACAACATCTTTACAAACAAATAATCTGTTTTGGAATGACGTACTACACAGTTTTAACCAGTTTAGCGCTAAAATACACCCGGTAACTGTGGGGCAGTTTTTAAAATGTAGTTTTTTGTATAATCAGAATATTAAAATTGGAAATTGTTGCATTAGGCTTAAAGCTTTCATAGACAATAATATTACGTACCTGTCCCACATAATGAATGGAGAACAAGCAATGAGCTACAACCAAATCAGAGAAGCATATCCTCGAGTTAATATTGATTTTGTTACGTTCAGAGGCATAACGAGGGCGATTAACCAATACAAAATGAGTTTAGCACTAAAAAATAATAATCTTAATTACGACATACAACCTCATCTAGGGGTCATATTCAGGAATAAAAAGGGTGCAGCGAACATACAACAATATTTACTATCAGGCAACACTGCAATCAAAGGGATTGGAACATGGAGATCTAGACTTACTATAAATACATCCGAAAAAAATTTATTTTCCAAACTAAAAAATACTACTAACGACACTAGCCTCAGATGGTTGCAGTATCGAATTCTTCACAATATCCTAACAACGAATAAATCTGTTTCTAGATACAACTTTGAACAAGACGGGAACTGTACTTTTTGTGAACGGCATCCAGAATCTATAGAACACCTTTTCTGGGAATGCACTGTGGTGCAACTTTTCTGGAAAACTTTAAACTCGCTTATAAAAAGGCGATGCCCACATGTTTATAACTTCTGCTACAACAAAACGTTGGTAGTGATAGGGTTAGACTCAGCTGTCAACACGGACAAAATTTGTGATTTTATTATTTTACTAGCCAAACAATACATCTACTCTAGCAAAGTCAAAGGTATGAAACCAACAAATAATAACTTCATACGGATTTTGTACAGAAGATATAAGATAGAAAAAGAGATTGCTATAAAAACTCATACATCCCATGAGTTCATGAAGCAATGGCACCCATACTTAAGTATATTTCATTCTTTGATGTAACAAGTTGGTATAATTGAACGAATATGTGGCACTGATTAATAGACTAGGCTAATATTGAATGACATAAAAGGCTATCAACATGTGTAGTTTGTCTAAACGTGATTATATTTCTCATCATCACCAGCATCTTTATTATTATCAACATCATCTTTATCATCATCACCATCATCTTTACCTACATTACCATCATCTTCATCATCACATTGTTATCAGCTCTCTTATTGTGATTTAATAAAAAAAAAAAACCTTCTAGTCATTAACAACGTCACCAATATCGTCACATCACCAACTCATTATCCCTGTCATTATCGTCCAGTTTACTCTTATCTCTTTTATACTTATTTATTTTTTTGTAGCAAAGTTACATTGTTGAGAACCATAATCATAATCATCCCCATCATCATTACATGTATGAAAAATTTTTATCATCTTTATTAATCCATGTGTGTGTGTGTTTATAATTAGTTGTATTATTAATATTACTGATAAGTTTATATTACTTTTACCATTACTAGTAATGCCATTCTATATATTATGAACAATATTAATTGTGTCGACAAAAATGGTTATGGTTACCAGAGATTTACGATTCAATATAAATGTTTATAACTTCACTCTTCCAATTCTTCTGAAAATATTATCATTTCTGTTAATGATACTACTATTATTGGTATTAGTGTTATTGGTATGGTTATTACTTCTCAATATTATTACTAGTAGTATTGATACTACAAGTATTGTTTCTTGTCAAAATTCTAATTTGCTACTACTACAGACATTGATATTACTACTGATGCTAGTAATACTTCTACTGCTATTAATTCTAAGGCTGCTAGTACTACTACTACTACTACTACTACTACTACTACTACTACTACTACTACTACTACCACTACTACTACTACCACTACTGCCACTACTGCTCCTACTCTTACTACTACTACTAATAATAACAACCATTAGCACAATTATTATTCTATAACGCTGTAGTGATGTTGTGAACATATATACAAAATAATAGTTATACA
>BMAT01004110.1:130-12159 GCA_019649035.1 Elysia marginata | reverse complement strand
AGAAGAAGAAGAAGAAGAAGAAAAGGCGGGAAAGTAAAACAACCAGGACAGGACCAAGACTAAAGACTAACAAAATAAAGGAACAGAAAGAAATGAAGACCTAAGCGATGCCTATAGATAGCAACCGTAAATTATAAAGTAGACGCGATATGGCATAAAAAATTAGCCACGTGATAAACCAGATAACAAAATTATATACTAGCATCACTGCGTTTGAAAGAACAAATTTTTGTCTTTAGCAGTCAATCAGCATACTGTCAAATGAACACTTTCTTTACATGCTCATTCCAAATGAAGAAACAACTAATGATGGCTTCACTTCTTGCCACCCTTTTTACCTCTTGCCTAAACGGCACGGGTAATGAGGTGAAATCGCTCCGCCTACTTTTTATCTTTACACTTTGATTGCCGTGTCTTTGCAACAGTTACATTTACAATTCTGAAAAGAAGCACGTGAAGATGCTTTCTTAGCGCTGAAGGGGGTCCCCTTTAAAATGTCACCCATCTGAGACAGTTTTGTGGTGACTGAGATATTAAAAACAGAATCAATTATCTCGGTTTCAGCTTTCTTTCCCGCCCGCTGAAAAAAAAAATTAACCCACACCCGTCTGTCTCTTTCTTGGCAACACAAAGCGTATGTTTGCATTCCATGAGAAGATGGTGTGATAAACGAAAAAGTTTTTATATATTTTAAACTAATGGTTGGGTGCGCTAATTTGATACACCTGCTATTTAAGATGCCGCTATCTGTGTGTGTGTGTGGGGTCTGTAATACCGGCGGGTGGCCTAAAGCCTTAGGCCTAATTGGCTTTGTGCAGCCAAGCTTTTCTGTTGTTCTTCACTTTGTTCCTTTGTAAAGTTTCATTGCATAAGGTAAAAATGCTCATAGATTTATATAAGCGTTAAGAATTAATATGTTGGTGCATAAAGACGTGACGAGAATTGAGGGTCCATTAAGCATTGAATGTAAAAGCAAACAGAAAAACACGTAAAAAAAGTTGCAGATAAAGGTGAGAATTGCATATTTAAATTTAAACAAATCTGGGATTATGTATCTTTTCTACATTCTGTCTTTTAAAAAAAAGGCATCGGTATATTTTATGTAACTAACTGCCAACAGTTAAGTGAGTTGATAATGGATATGAGAGGACAGAAATGGCGTTTGTCTTCTTTTATACAATAAATACAAGAGGAAAACAAGAAGAAAAAATTTTAAGTTTGGTACTGAGTAAACAGTGTGTATTATAAATCACTGAAGATGGAATTATCTTAATAATGTAATTTGTATACCCATCGCCGATGGTAAGCAAAAAGGAATGGTTGTTCTTTTATCATTGTGTTTTTCATATTTAAAATGCGCTGGGGAAGGCGTTAGACGCTTCCGGTATTTTTAGAAGTAATGCTTCAAAACGCACCTATTGGACAGAAAATCGAACTAAAACGAAAAAAAAACTACCATATTTAAGGACGTGTATGAAGACAAAGGAAAACAAAGTAAAAATTACGATAGAAAGATGCGTGCCAAAATTAAAACTTTGAGAATATCATGTGTAAATGACCATTGAGTTTTAAAAAGACAAAAACACCTAATGTAATGTTTAAATTCATCGCTGTTCAATTTCTGTCTTTGACAAAAGCCATGCAACAGTTTTTTTTTTATTTTATGGGCATAGTTTTTTTATCATTGTCAATAATATCGCATGGAGAGAAAATCTCGAATTAAATATTTTTTCTGACTAGGAGATAAACATTGAACTCCAGTCTTGAACTAGCTGAAAGATCACGTGACAACGACGCTACCAAATATGACGTGATGTACGTTCGTATAAAAACAAAAGCAAAACAATTTGTCACGTGACTTGAGTAAGGTAATTATCGATTAAAAGCAGTTATATCATAGGATTTTACATTTGAAAAGAACAACAAAAAAGATTAAATGGGTTTGCTTACAACCATCAACGTGACATCATCATCCTCTGTTGTTCAAAGCTTTTCATACCGCAGTGTAGCAGATACTCGTATACACAATTTTATCTACCTCGAAAAAATAGAAAAACGTTCTTTTATCAAGTGATGCTTGACAGGGAGAAGTTTTGACTGTGATAATCTGTACGTGCGATTCGGCATGTTTTTGGTGTTCACTTGAAGTCTCATTAGTACACAAGTTCCTGGTACCACGTGCTCAACATTATGATTTCTATGTTCGGCGAGATTGGTCAAAATATATCTCTAATGGTACAGTGCGCGCTGCGTAGGCGGCAAGTGAACGATCTCCCAGAAACATTCATAGTCATGTCTTTATTGAAAAGCTTCAATTTGGAACCCTATTTACGTCTGAACATGATGTTTGTTCTAGCATCAATGTTGTTTTCTTTAACATTTTGAATAAAAAAATAAATATCGTAACTTTGACCTGCATTATTAAGAACATAGGATTTGCGTATAAAAAAATTAGCAAAAACTTTACAAGACAAATACCGCTTCCTTTTCTAGAGCTGTTCCTACGCATTTAGTCATTGATACTTTTTGCGATCCTTGTTTGCACAGCATTTTTAAAAGCCACTGGACTATTCGCAGTCACGCACGCAGTCAAAACAGAAGACATGGCCAGAATCAGTCATTTTTGGTCCAAATTCAGAAAAGTTAGTAAAAAATTTCCAACCTTTAATAAGCCTACCAAATATAGAACTGAGAAAACCAACCCTCGGAAACGAAACGACAACGCTCAGCTGTGGAGATCTGTGGAGAAGAAAAAATGGAATAAACATACTACCGTACTTTGAAGAAAGTATTAAAGCAACAAAAAAATTAAGACATAGGATTTTGCAAGTAAACATTCTACACAATATTTATCCCACAAACATTGCCATGCACAAAATGAAAAAAAGGAAAGTAATACATGCGAGAAATGCCAAACCTTCGATTCATAGAGCATTTCTTTTTTTTCAAATGTGAATCACTCAAAGCTCTTCTGCCAATGGTTGAGACAAACAAAAAACATAGGAGAAAGAATACATTAATTCAATTCAAGTTTTTTCAGTCAATACAAGGTTACATTAGACCATGTATTGAAAATAAGCAATGCTCAGTCAGGCTGGCAGATTCACAAATTATGAATTTTATAATAAAATACACTATTACCTCTCTGCATGTCTGTTCGTTTGTCTATCTGTCTCTCTCTATCTGTGAAGCATTCTCTCTTTTGTCACATCGTACAAGAAATACATGCACTTCTGTTAACACATCCCGCTCAATGGAACACCTTATCCTAATGTATCCTTCATTTAATCAAAAGATTTAATTAGAACAATCTTTTAATTCTTATTCCATTTAAATGTTTTACGGCTTGGGGAAAGAAGCTATTTACTAATCGTTTATTTCCTTTGAACGCCCTTAGTCTTCGCCCCTAGGGTTAAAGAATTAAAATATTTACATGCTGGGTGGGTGTCAATCGTGTCATCTTTCAACATCTTTTCTGTTCTGTCTGACATTCTTTCTTCATATAGACTTTAAAGATATGGCAGATTCACACCAATCAACTTTTGTGCATTCACGTCAATTAACTTTATAATTATGAGAAAGCAGCACTATTTGATATAAGAAAAAAATGATATCGAGCATTCTGAAAGAATATAATTCAAACGCTTCTCTAAATGGTAGCCAAAATGTGCATTAGCAAATCAAAATAATGAAATGTACAAAATCTACAAATATTGTTTGAAAAAGAAAATGCAATACTTAAAAAATATCTTAAGTGACATGGACCTGCCCTGAAACGAGATGCAGCATCCATAAGCAAAAGCACGTGGAAAACATCAAGTCCTGTCAAAACCCTGTCATCATTATGTGAAGCTTTTGGAAAACACCAGATGGTCTTGCGGATTTTCAATCACCGGGCGACCCAAATGACTGCTTAATGATATTGCACAATGTTTGGACCTTCACAACAAACCGTCATACTCCAGTCAGGTCTACATCTGATGACTTCGATCTAGAAGATGTCGGGAGTCATTGGGACTATGACTCTATTCTTATACGTGAAGGCCACTGCCAGAAGGCAACACGATTTCTGAGACTGTGTGGAAGTAACTTGCGTTTCCCTGACACTTCACTACACAATGTATTGTACCTGGAGTTCCGGCCTGAACTCAGTGCAACCAATCAGATTTCAATGCATGATGGCCTTGGGAATATGATGAAAACCTAACAGATAACAACGGGACTCTGCAACCTCAGAATTACCTTACCGACTGTCCCGATAGCGTTCAATTCGTGTGGATCACCACAACAGACCCTAGTAATGCACGAGTGAAGCTCAAATTTCATATAGAGAGCGGCCATGTTTGCAACCCGATGACTTGCTGTTTTCAGCAACGGAAACAACCACACAACTCATCAAATAGCAACACTGTGAAGATGACTTCCCTCTCCCTGGTACAACACCAAGCATCTTCACGTATCTAAGATTCATTTGAATGTTGTATATATAATCTAATCCTTCGTGCCTGAGATAATAAAAAGGTTTGTGAGCCTATAATATTTTGGTTAAGATTTCATTTTCAATGTAAACTGCAGCATAGTTACAACACGTCTTGATTTGAAATGACAATGTGACGTTTTACAATTATAAAGGGGATTTGAAGATAAACCAACACAAAAAACATGAAATAAAAAGACATTTTACGGCAATACGGTTACAAAGTCCTTAATACAAAGACTTGAAAATTAAAGTTGCTCCTAGAACCTGAAACAGTCGTATTGACGGTTGAGATTTTGCTGGTTCCAAAAAAAGGAAGTTCCTTTAAACACTCTTGTAATGCGCACCGTTTCTAATTATCTTTATCTACTCTATTGTTCATTTGAACCTTAGATCAATGGGTGTGACTCTAAGCCACCATACTCAAAAAGCCTGCCAGTCAAAGCGGAAACAAACGTGAGAGTTCCATTGATCTATCCCTCTTGACTACTTATCATAGTTAGGGCAAGTGAGGACTCAACTAGCTGCAGTAGTGTTATTGGCCGGCCCAAAAAAAAGTTACATATAAAATATAAGGATTATGACATCTGCTAATGTCGGAGTTTTCAGCTTGTCCTACAGCGGCCTTGGTGTGACCCAGTAGTTTTTTTATTGCAGTAATCCTCTTAAAAATTATAATTGGTATTTTGTAAAGCTCTTTGAGCCACCTGGTTTCAGTATTATAGCTGATGTCCTGGTTTGTTTCCGTTACCCTAGCGCCAAAGAACGTGAAGAAAAGATGTAGTCAAATAATGCGCGATATCTATAGCTATATTATAATAACACAAGTCTATGTAAGCAATCGCTACGCCAAAATATAACAGATATAACGCATACTTTTAACGAAAATCAGCTACTCAAATGTTACCAGTTTTTGTACTTTATCCAGGGCGCCATATAAGCCTACCTTTCACAAGCAGCAACCAATACGTTGTCAAAAGTCTTCATTAAGTTAATGCGTTGGTAAAAGCTCAGTGCATAGACTCGGAAACCATTTGCTCCGACGACTCAATGGGCAAAAAAGGCGAAATCAACCGTTAGTGATGACTGCTGTTGAAATCTCCCGACCCCATTTTGAATTCTAACAAACAACAACAACAACAACGACTGCGACGACATCGACGACAACAAAAGAAAGGAAAAAAAATTCGAAAAAGGTATAATACAAACAAAATAAACACAACAAAAAAAAACCAACAACAAAAAAGGGCATTGCTGAAAACTTTAAAATCATGCCAAGACGTTAAAACTGTCTTTCATCCACGCACTTAACTAATGCCCTTAAGTAATTTGATAATCGTAATTATCGTGCTAATGATGAGCCAGAGAAGCATTGAAAAAAGCAAAAAAGGGAGAAATACGATCTCCAATTAGCTCATTTGGTCCTTGAACAGCTACAGGTTATGTCTCCTTTTTTATTTCTTCTTTCACCGAATTTGAAAAATATATGCTATTATGAGTGAATAAAAAAGCAAAGAAATCAAAACCAGTCTCAACTTGTAAAGCTTTGAAGGCATTTCAACGAAGTAGAGAGAGATCATTTATTGTCTTAGAATTCCAGACACCATCTCTATCACACAATAATATTATCAAGTTCTTTAGAGATCCATTTTTTCTGTTGCTCCTCCATCTCCACCTTAGTATAATTGTATCTAGCCTGTTAGGTAGCTTTAGTGTTAATCTCACCGTACCTGTTAGTGTGTCTTTTTTAGAACAAGGAAATTGGACTGTGAATGGGAAGCCCACAGCGTTGAGACAAGACATACACAGACATCAAACATTGTCTGCAGACACACACCTGGTATTTCTCGGCAGTTCACGGATTTTCGTCAATGCAAGCCTACATGATAATGTAAGTCAAATGCTGAGTATTAATGACCTGTCCTGGATAGGCGCAGATTGTCCTGGATGTTTTAGCGTTGCCAGAGACTTTACTTTGTATTTGTGAAAAAAAACAGTAGCAAAAACTAGCTAAAATCGGATGTTATGTTTGAGCAGAAAGCATAAAAACCTCAGCGTTATTATGCAAAAAAAAAAAAAGATAAAAAATCTCTTAAATTAATTTTACAGTGAATTCATCGATTTGTTAAGAGTTTGATCTATGAAATTGTCTGTAGCCGAGAGTGAAACTGGGCAACTTTAGCTGGGCTTTCACGACTCGGGTCACTTTAGTATCGCTAATTCTTCTCTATTGTGCAAGTATATCTTCCTTTGTTTCGTTTCGAACGTGAGTAAAGATTCAATATAGGATTCTTCACTCTAAAGTAGCGAAATTAGCTTTGCAAATCTATTTTCTAGTTAATCAACACCGTTTCCACAGAAAACGAAATAAATAGCAAGGCATAAAATTATTAGATCAAAATTTTATAATTACAAATCTTGTTAAGCCCAGCGAAATGAAGGTCCAAGTTTTAATTTCATAATACTTGAAAATCTTGTCGGGTGCCACCAAGGCTTGCTTTAACACACAAATGTTTCAGTACGCTGCGTCCTTAACGATGAGATTTTAAAACACTGTAGCTTTTCATTAATGATAGCGCCTTTAAATAATTTATCTTACCTTATCTTATTTTAAAGAGCAAAGTGCTCAAGTTTGTCTGTAGCATTTAAAATTGGTTTGCCTCAGACCTTTGTCTCGATAATTTTTTTGCCATGAGAAATTCCAATAAATTGAAAAAAAGAATTGACAAAATTTCAAATGGACAAACATTTAAGAAAATGAGTAGTATTTAAACCAATTTGAAGTTTTTAATCGAAGTCCTGATATTTTTTCTACTTTTTCCTTTGCCTTTTAAGTTTTATTACAATATTTTAAAAAGATTATTGAAGATAAATAAAGTTTCAACTCACACATAAAAGAACAAACAAATTCTTTCATATACCCTGGCCCTTCAGCATAGTCAAAACACCTCTCTAGTTTTCGCTAAGCCGTACCACTCTTTCTATAGCTTACCTCTGAAATCTGTCTGTATACCAATAGCTTGGATACATACTTCAATCAGTCATGGTTTCAGGCTGTCCATAGACTTATCAATATGCACAATAAATAGAATAAACAGTTAGAGTCAGTCCCTGCGATGGGTTCTTATGCTCCTGCTTTTTCGGCACATACCAAAAGCAAGAATATTTTGGCAATTTTTCACTTCAACATACTTCAGTCCGCTGATTATTTTGTGCCTTCATTCGTTCTCATCATTATTATTAAGTAAACTTATAGTCCTCTTAGTCATGAGAAAAGACTAGAAGATGAAACGTTGAAATAAAGGACACAAAATACCTAATTCAGTGGCTGGGCTTAAAAATGCGGAACAGTGAAAAGTTTGCGAGGAATTCCGGAAGAGATTTGCAGTTAAACACAATATGTTGGATGTTGGCTCCGGATCGAGTCCAGTCTCATACCTAGACAGTGACTTTCATGAGTAGTGAGTCTCAGATTTCAAGCTCAATGTACGGTGATAAGGAAGAATAGACAGTGTGAAACAAGGTCAAAGAACAAACACCTACACACATACACAAAACTTAGTGTACAGACAAAAGGTTCCAAGGGTGATCAGAATTTATCCTTTTTAAATAATGAATGGCGACGCCAAGTTATTTTAATACCTTGGTCAATAGAGGATCTTTGTACAGTACCTCAAAAAGAGAAAGATGTTTTTTTTTACATTTTATCGTGTGTGTGTGTCTCTCTCCCCTCTAGTTCTATCTGTCTAGTCTGTCTATGTTTTTATCTGACAATCACTGGTCTGCCTATGAAAGATCTGTGTGTGTTTTATGTATTATAAATATCTTTCTATTTATTTATTGACTGAAAGTTAAAAATGCTACCATCTCCAAATATTTCACCTTTTTTCTTTGTGTTTTGGTATTTGTAAATTAACTTCTAAATGCGCCTGTATGATGCAGTTGTTATACTGGATACCCTTACCCTTCCCTTGACATCCTTAACCTTCTCTTTTTACCTTTATTTATATCTATCTTTTTTTACCAGCTCTCCTAAAAAGCGTATCAGGTTTTCAGATGATCTTTTGAAATTTTACGTTTTATCGTATTTTTACTACTTCACAGTGAAACTCCGCCCATATTATTTCTCCTTTCTTCTCTATCCCTCCTGCACACCCTTGTGCGTTCGTGCCTAACTGCATCACTTCTAGACAAACATTTAATAAAATAGACTTTTGTAACTTTGCCGCAAAGGTGTCTTTTTCAAATCAATACCCCACCCAGGGCGCAGAGAAGCTGCTCGCTGGACCACCCCGCGGCCCACACTGGTAGAGATACAGTTTTGTGAAGCAGAATATCAAGTCAGAGGGTAGGGGCGGGCCAGGGCTTAGCGAGCATACGTGGGGCGTGCCCCAGATTACCCTAACGGCCTGGCTTCCGGCGTTCCCTTGTCCCAGCCTGTGACAGTAACTTATGTATCGAGGTGCCCCCTATCTATTTGGTTCGAATAACGGTTAGATTTTTTGTAGGAGTCAACCAGTTAGAAAAACATCCTAGATCTAGTTCAAAGTAGTTTTAACCAAGTGCCCCTATCGGTCGTTCATTAAATACACTAGCTGACATGCTCGTTCTCTGAAAGGAATATTGGCAAGGGGGGAGGGGTGGGGCAAACAAAGATAAAGGAATTGCACATTTTTGTCCTGAAACAGAAATTTAGTTACCTGTTAACAGGTGTCGCACATTTATTATTAGTTAGTAGATAACATTAGTTATCTTACTTTAGTTACCATCGCATATAGTTGTACTGTAATAAAATCAAGATCTGGAAGCTCAAGATAAAGTAAAACAATAGTGTAATCACAGCGTTAAAACTTTTCATCAGGTTCTTTATTTCTAGATTCTGGATCCCGAAATATTGTTTTTTAAATAAAATTTTATTTTTTAGTGTTGTGGAATTTAACGCCAAGATTCAGTTCTAGAATAGGCCTAGATCTGGCTCTAGATCTAAATATCTAAATATGTGGATTTTAGATATTTCAGTGTAATTCCCAGTGTAATAGAACTAACCGTTATGATTTAAATTTAGATCTAGAACATTAAAATAGATCTATCTAAAATATCAAGATATAGAAGCTCAAGATCTATGGATATCCTAATTTTGAATTTAACGTTCTAAGCTGAAATCCAGTGAGAGTTACCTCACCTATAACCTAAGTGCGTTCCATTGGAGATATTTTAGTTTGATGTTATTATTAAGTAACTTCAACAATCAATAAATAGACATCTGACACGTTTTTTTTATTGTTACCACGGAAGATCTGCATAAAAATTGAGTGGAGATGCAAATTTTCATAACTTTTCGTTAAGTACTTAAAATTTGTATTCGAAATCATTCTTAAAACCCTTAGCTCCATTATAGTATGATGATGATGATGGTGAGGTTTCTCATCTATAGGCAACATAATCTGAGAATTTGGTTGTCTTGAGTTTATTGTATCAATCTGTATTTTGGCCATTGGCGTTTTAAACTATTTAGGCTATAGGCTGGCTTTATAATACAATAAAACCTTCAGTTTTATAGGATTATATTTGAGTATTGAAATTGATGTAGCAGATTGGCTCAATCAAGGTAAGCTTTTGAAAAAAATGTCTTTGAGTTTTAAGTCTGTCAGAAACACAACAGTGCTCACCTGAGAGGTCCAGATAGATAATGTGACTTTGGTGTCCAAAACACTAAAGTTACTGTACATATCTGAGGAGATGTGACTTTGGCTAACTGTGAAACAATAGATTGGTCACTGGGATTGCGATCTGTGCGCAGTGTTCTTTGATATTTGCGTGCTCAGATGAGACAGGTAAAACCAGGAGTCACTAGCTCGGTTTCATTTATCTGAAGTTTTTGATTGATGAAGCACAAAACAAATGGTATTTGAGTGAAAACTCAGATAGCCGCAGGCTTTCAAACTTAATACCCATAGAATACTGTAAGCCCATTCTAATTTATTTTTAGTCTTTTATATTCATTATCTAGACAAACTCCTTAGGTTCTTTATCGATTTTAAAAATGCTACATCGAACTTCTTTATACATGTGCATAAATATTTTTGTTTTCAATCCATAGTTGTCAAATGATTACATGTATATTTCTTTCTGGCTTTTTTAAATTAAAAAAAAATTACTACAATTATGCTTCATTGTTATTTTATAAGGCACTGCAGTTTTGGCTTGACTCTCAAGAGCCCATGGAAATTGAATATTGTGATTTTTTTTGTAAATTAAAAATAGCTCTAAAAAATTGAAGGTCAAAAGTTGAGGTTAGGCTACTTTCTGAAGATATAGTTTTTTTTATCCGGAAAATGTTGACAAAGCAAACATGTTTTGAAGTTATCACATACTTTCTCATTGTTTTGCAAAATGCCTAACCATTTTTGAAAACATTGCGCATCAAATTAGACCATCTTATAAATTAATAACTCTAGTCTTTATACCTTATGGATTGTGTTGATTTCCAAAAAATAGCGCTATGTTTTGTAATACATTCTTTAAGCTAAGGGCCTTGGGTTACATCCCTTTATTTCATCCAAGGTGCGATGATGAATAAAATTTAACCAAACTTTCCTACATAAGCAACATAGGCAACATAGTGAGAACGATACAGAAAAAATTAACCAAATCGTTCTTTATGCTGTTCCTATCATTACATGATAACCATAGCAGTGTTTTCTCTAGGAGGCTTCCCAGCTGATGCCCATTTCACGAGGTTGATGAGCAGCGGAAGACCATGATTCTAAACTGTAGAGCCAGTTTGAAAGAGTCACAGCTTCTCTGCTAAAAATTGTTTTTTTTCTTAGGGTGTGTTGCGTGCATAATTCTGATATAATAAAGGCAAAAATCTAAAAGCATAAGCACAAAACCAGTGCTTTGTTTTGACTCACAACCGTAATAGTTCAACTCCACCTTTTCTTAGCTTGTTTTTGGTTATTCGCACTGAAACGGCCAGGTGCAATATTACAAATTTTGCATACTGTGAAATATAATGACAAATTATTCGATCGATATGCCTAAACTTAACGGGTATAAAAACAAGTCGTAGGTGTATTTCTCTCTTTATATGTCTGATTATTTTGTGAAACCTCCTTTCTTCTTTCAACACAGATATACGAATTCAACAGTCATAAAAGTCATAATCTCTATCTTCATATGGGGTCTGTATAGATTTGTTTATGATTCAAGGTAGTGCATGCCTGCTCCATGTGACTTCCTGATTACTCCTGAAATAAACATGCAACGTTACACAAGCATCTTGACTCCACGCAATTGGACATTCAAAGAAAAGGACATCTTCCAGTTAGCAAATTTTTTATCAAAGCCATCTTCTCTCTACACCTATACTAAATACATGGAATATAAACACGAAGGCTGGGTGGCACAGGTTATACATGTAGTTACTACTGTTATTAGCTTCCTCTTGTAGTCCAGGAAAATTAGATCTGAACCTCAAACTAATTGCTTTCTATTATTTTAATTTTTCATCATGTAGTTTGGGTTTATAAGAGTGCTGAAAAAAAAGTTT
>BMAT01004105.1:13263-26650 GCA_019649035.1 Elysia marginata | reverse complement strand
CTGGACATTGGCAATTGCACTGTTATTATTTTCGACTGCTGCTGGATCTGAGTACTGTTTCGTGTTGATTTCTTCATTTAGAGTTGAATAAACTTATTTTCTACGTTCTTCACACGACTTTTCACGTTTTCAAGATTTTAAAAGAACTCACAAGTCTCGCATCAGGAGTTTTATTCGTTTACTCGATTATTATTTCTGGTGATTGTGACAGAGATACAGGGAAAACTGGGAGGTACAATCTCAAGCTCTACAAGCTTACTGCGTTTGCAAAAGTCAAATTTGCCAATGAGGTTGGTGCTCTCGTTTAAGTATTTGAGGACATTCGGAATCCACTCATGGAAGAGAGTGACGAACTCCTGTTTCTTGACAGTCGTGAAGTTGTTGATGAAGCTATTGTCCAAACTGTGCGTGTAATAGAGAAGACCGACCAAGACCAGTAAGACAAATACATGATCGAGCGAGTGATAAAGCGATTCACACCTGTGTTTAATCCTATCAGTGAAAATCAAATGTCTAGTCTCTGTTAAGCCTACCATCATCGAGAGTTCCATCGTAAAAAAGCAAACCATAGCATTACCGAAGAGTGACAATATTTTGTCATCAATTTTGTGCACTGCTAGTCAAACCCACGATGGAGACTTGGAAAATTTCTTCAATCACGAAAATCACGTATACCCTCTGTCACTATCCCGTTATGGAAAACTTCGGTCTGGGACTAAATCTTACCTTGTGATTTGTCTGTAAAAGTTTTGCACACCATGTAGAGAGGCTCTATTGGTTGATGTAAAAATAGGTGCTGCTTTTATCAACATGCTCAAAGCTATCGGTCTGAAGTTGTTCTAAGAATATGCCATAAATATTTTTCAACCGTACACCCAGATGCAGCTGCGAAATGTATCCAGATTTGACATCCTTTCGGATGTATACCTGGAAGACAGCTTGAAGTCAAGCTGCTAGAAAGATTTGAGGAAGAGGAATTAGGAGGCATGTTGCACCTTCTAACAAAATCCCAGGTAGTCGGCAGGAGTTCTTGAGATTGACAGACGATAAAACTGAGCTATTCGACTTTTTGGCACACCAAATGGTAGAAAAACCTTTTTGGAGAGAAGGAAGTCTACACAAAATGTGGTCAAGACGTGCTTTGTTCTCGAGTTTACCGAGACATCTCACCTCTATCACTGTGCTTACACGAAGAGAAGGACTCAAGGATGCTCCTTCATGCCGTTTATTCGTCAAACAAAGGTTATCGCAGAATTATTCTTACTGTGGACACAGAAGTTCTCAGAAAAAATTATGAAGCGTTGGACAGAATATGTTGAAGACCTTTTCGACGACACAAGATCAGAACTTGGCGTTCATTCTTTCCTCCAAGGTCCACACATTCTCCCCACAGAAGTGGAAAATGCGCTACATCACATGAGCAATGGTAAAGCTAGCGGAATCGACAACATCTCAAAAGAAATGTTACAAGCCATGGGCGATTTTGGAATCAACATCCTAACAGAAATGTGTAACAAGATGTACCATAACACCAACATTCCTGAAGACCTTAGAACATCCATTTTTATACTTTTACCCAAGAAACAAAGGGCGGTTGACTGTTCTGACTTTCGAACTATAAGTTTAATGTGTCATACATTAAAACTCTTACTTACCATGATCTTAAGACGTATATCTGACAAAATCAACAGAGAAGTTGGACGCGAACAGGCTGAATTTAGGAAAAATATTGGAACAAGAGAAGCCATTTTTTGTCAAAGAAACCTTACCGAGAAATATTTAGAAATGAAAAGAAATATATACGCCTGTTTTATTGATTACTCAAAGGCCTTCGACACCGTTGGACACGATAAATTGATTGACATTTTGAATAAAACAGAGATTGATCAGAATGATATCGAATTGATAGCAAAGTTATATTGGAATCATAAAACAAGGATACGCCTGAACTCGGAAATATATACCCCTGTCAACATCAAAAGAGGTGTACGTCAAAGTTGCGTCTTGTCCCCCTCTCTTTTTAATTTATACACAGAGTTTATCTTTAGAGAAACAGATAATATTCCAGGTCTACAAATAAACGGACACAACATTAACAACTTAAGATATGCCGATGTCACTGTATTAATGACCGAGGACGAAGTAAGCCTACAAAGATTAGTGACCGCAGTAAGAGAGGAAAGCGAGAAATATGGGCTGAAAATGAATATAAAGAAAACTAAAGTTATGGTCCTCACTCCTGAAAAAGAAGCACCAAAAGCAAACATCGAAATAAATGAAGAAAAGGTCGAACAAGTATCATCCTTCACATATCTTGGTCAATTGATAAACACAGGACGGAAGAAATGAACAAGAAATAAAAAGAAGAATTGCCTTAAAGTTAATCCACCTTTGTGAAATTAAATAAAATGTTAACAAGTCGACAAATTTCAACAAAGACGAAACTTAAATTAACAAAGTGCTATGTATGACCGATACTTACATACGGATGTGAAACCTGGACTCTGTCTATACCAATGGAACGAAAAATTAAAGCTTTTGAAATGTGGTCATATCGGAGAATTCTTAGAATTTCATGGAAAGAAAAAACAACCAATAAAGAAGTACTCAAAACGATGAACCTTTACAGTACAGAACTTTTAAGATCTATTAAAAAGAACAAAACTGTCTTATTTTGGACATACAAAAAGACATGAATCCCTACAAAAATTAATACTAGAAGGAAAATTGGACGTGTCGAGGGGCAGAGGACGTCGAAGAAAGAGCTGGACAACTAACTTTGCAGAGATGACCAACATGCGATTGAATGCAGCTGCAAAAGCGGCGATGGAAAGAAAGGCTGGCGATCCATGGCATCCAACCTCTTCAAAGAGAAGGAACCCTCGTAACGTAACAACCACACATGCATAGAAACTACCTTGAATTTGGCCACAAAGCACACGTTCAGCACCAGACATATCTATGGACAACATACTGCCAACAAGATCATCCCTGCTACAGCACACAAAACGGACGATATACCATGTTTGGGGACATGCACTCGTCCGTTATCTAGTTATTCCATCTCCAGAAACATACGGTTAGCGAAGGTTTGTGGCGCATGGCTGGCAGCATTTTGGACAATGTTGGCAGACACGGTGGCATCCTGTTTTAAGTTATATAATTTGTGCATGCAAGAAATGGTGTAGGGGACAATGCAATTCTGTCAGTCCTGCTCTTAAATGCTCTGTCATTGTGGTGGAAACTGCCACTACAATGATAGCCCTTAGGTATTATGACTATCCGCATCTGCTTGTTACACAGGGTGACCCTTTTATGTATTCAAAAGTCAGAGAATGGCAATTTTCAGTTATGGCGAGAATTTGTCGAGCATGTGGTTTGATTTGCATTTATTAAAAAATAATGTTTTGATTGCATTTATTACATGTAAAAACAAATCAAAAGATTCCTTGATTGGGAATGAGGTTACAGCACAAACTATCGTTCCTGTTGGCAAGCTCCCTCTTTGAAGTCAATTGCTTGCAGGTAAAAACGATAATTTTGTGCTCTATTTTTATTCCCAATCATGTCTCTTTACCCAGTGCCACTTTCTATTTTGCACATGGGGGTTAAGGTTAACTAAACATTTATTTTTTGTTCAGTTTGCTGCTTTACATGGTGCGTTATGAACTAAGCAATGGTTTTATGAAACTCTTTGTGTCTAAAAACATACCAACAGACTCCTCATTTGTGTATTTAAGTCAACAATTCACAAAGATACAGTTTATAATTTTATGTCAAATGCCACTTGTACTTTTGCACATAGGATTTCAGCGGTAACACACGCTTTTACCAGAACTTTATTTCGTATACATGTACTTCATTAACTAAATCATATTTCCAGTGGATCATTTATGTCTGAAAACTGACTAAAATCTCTTCTTTTAGGTTTTTGTGCAAACCAATCATAATGACATGACAATTGACAGATATTTTACATAAGGATGGCGGCCATTGTGATTTCAAAACTCTAATTTAAACATTATGTTTTATTTACATTTTATCAACTAAATAGTAGTTCCATTTGATTTCTTATGTTTAAAAACATACGAAAAAACACCTCATTAATGGTTTTGTGTAAACTATTAGCGAAGGTATGACAACTTACGTATATTTTTGTCTTGGACTTTGGACATCTTGGATTTTTGTAATTTATAATTTTTGGATTTCCAGGAAAAAATTGCGCTTGGCATAATATCTAAATTCACTTAGAATGTCCTCAACATCATTTGTGTGGATTTTGGTGTTTTCCAAAAAAAATCCACAGTTATTTCACAAATCTGCATAACTAAAACTAAAAGATGACAAAATAGATATCATTGTGTTAATGAAGAAATGTCTTGTTGATGAAAAAGAAATGGATGAGTTTTAACAGGTTGAAACTTAATGAGAAGAAGACAGAAGCACTTTTGAGAGGTTGAATTACTCAGACAAAGGAAATTAAGGTTGAAAATATTGTATGTGGAAATGAAATTGCTTTTTCTGAATATTTTAATGACCTCGGCGTACTTTTTTTCAGACCTCTTTATGAAAGAAACAGATAAACCACGCCATCAAAATTATGTACTTAAAAATGAGAAGGATAAGCCATATTTGCCATCTTCTGAATGAAGATGTAACTGCCTTACTTTGTCTACATTGGATTACTGTGTTTCTTTCTTAGTTCCTTAGCATTTCAAAGGATCTTAAAAATAGCCATATGAAAGTCCAAAACAATGCCGCAAGACTGATTTTGAGAAAGGATATGTGCTCTTTGGTATCACCTATTTTGTGTCGATCGCACTAACTTCCAGTAAAGAAATGACATACTTTTAAAATCTGTACTTTGGTGTTTAAAGTTTGGAATCTAAAAACTGTTGAGTTGACTATGAAAAGGGTCAAGTAAAGCATAACCGTTCATGTCAATGCCCATCATTGATGCAAGGAGGCGGAGCCCCAACTCAAAGTTATCATTTCTGTCCTCCTTCCACGCAGATGTAGCAAAAGGTCTAATGCACTAAATTTTCAAACACTTTGCATGCAAAGCTTCCACATCTAAATTTGACTAGGATTGTATAGGTCTGTCATTTTCACATAGCCCTACAAACATTTTCTTTCACTTAGACACTTCCAAATTAATGTTCAAGAAGTTCAGTAACGTAAAAAGTCGATGCCCTTTCTCAAGGTCAAGATTTTTATTAGCTTTTTGATTTTGCAAAAACTTGCCCGACCCACAGAAAAGCAATGTATGAATTAGGATTCAAATTTCTTTCCTCTAGGCTTATTGCTCAAATCTTACATATCCACATATTTTTAAAATATGTTTCTAATTCAGGCATAAATCATAAAAACCTACCGTTTACTGATTAATAGCTAAATAGCTGATTGATTGATTGATTGAAGGATATTTTCAAGCCCAATTCCACTTCAAAGGTGCTCTAAGGGCTTGGGTCCCAATGACAATGTACGGGCTGCCACACAGAGACTAGCGGGGATACCATGACTTAGCCTCAGCCGTTCACATTATACTGACACCGACCCAACCAGTAGGGGCCCGGACTGTGCTCGGCTGAGGCTAAATAGCTGAAGAGCAAGACAGTCTGATTAACAGACCTACCACCCCAAAATATATACAACTGTATGTAGGCCTACACACAGTTTTTATTTATCTCATTGAAAATTGCCAAAGGCAAGATAATATACAGAAGAAAATTCATTAAAAATAACATACAAATTAAGGAGTGAAATATGAATTCTTGTATGCCTAATTGGGATAATACTTGGTATAACATGCTACATGTAATCTATACCAAAACCAAAAATCTTCTCATTACATACTTGATTAGTTTCAAGCTTTCTTTCAGTTCAGATTCAATGAAACAATAATTATGCAAAATGAGACCAAGGGATTTTATGTTCCTTTTATTGGATTATAAGAGAAGCAGACAAAAATGGAATAAAAATATGCTTAGCTTATAAACTTTTAATATAAATGGCACTTAGACATTGCACAACTCGTTCGTAAATAAATTACTCTAAAAACCAGTAATGCTATAGAGGGGCCAACAAGAACTTGCAACGTTGACAACTGCCTCACACGAAAAAATGTGTAAAATGTTTATAGGTTTGGGTACAACCCAGTAAGTTTTGCCCCCTCGATTACAATGTATAACATATGTATAAATATTTTTTAAAAAACATAAATTTTGGGTAAACCCAGGCTTTAAAGTATCATAGGAATAGTTTGTTTTTACAAACAAAGCTGTTTTGAGCAATATTTCAAACAACAACAATGATGAATAGATTTAAGTAACAGTGAACAAATGACATAAGAAAATTATAAACATAAATTTCATTGAACAGCAGACATCACTACCTTGACATCTGAAATACATGTAAATAAACATTGTTACAAAGTGGTGGAATCCAGGTAGAAGAATGAATGATTAGGCCATGCTGCAATATAAAGAAAAAGTTTTTTTTTATTGTCTTAGTTTAAAAAAAACCCAGCTCAACAACCAAGTTTAGTGGCGCAGCAGGGTATTGAGTTCATTTTACAAAGACAGAACTTTGTACATGTAGTTGGCACTGGCAGCGTCCTGAAATCCAGTTATTAATCTACAAATTTTTTAGAGCAAAAAAACAATGTCAATTCTTAAACTTCAGAATTTTCATAAAGTGCAGTGGGGGGTTTAGTACTGCTTCTTACATTTCACTTGAATGCAAAATGAAACATTTATATAAGCCTGAATATTAAAAAAGTTTTAAGATGAGACAAGATAATATGTCATTATTCCTTGTGAGAAAGTTCAAAATATTAAATATAATACAAGAATAAATTAGTCCTTCTGGCTCAATATTAACACTAATACAGTGATAAGAACCAACAATCTACAAAATCTATAAAAATATAAAAGGCGCTAATTGATAATACATCTACTTTAAACCACCTGAAAGGTGACCTTGGAATTGAATTACTGTAATGTCATGATTTCAGTTTTAAAGACCTAAGTAGACGGTATCTCACATTTGCCCCCTGAAAGTTAAGTAGTGCCACTTGCTATCAAAAAAAAATTGTTTATTCACTTCAAAAATCATGAACGTAAAATAAAGGCCAAGTTTCCAGAGCATAAATACTTCTAGGCAAAGTTGTGCTTAGATGCAAGGCAAAAAAAAATAAGGATTTTGTGGACAGTAAAGGCATTTCAAAATTTAAATTCTAAGTGCAAGCACCAATATTCCAAAAGTCTTGATGATAATAATGAGGGTTTTTTTATATAGGAGCTTTTCCTAGAGGTCAACTCAAGGCACTTAACATTACACAGGCTAGCTAAATAGCGTATTTCATTTTTTTAATAGATTAATTCTTAGACTTAATTGGCGTAAATGCTTTACTAACAAATGCTATTCTATTTTTAACATTTGAGAAAAAATGGCTTAGTTCATGTTATGTTTTACTACCGTATGATTGACAATGATCTTACAAACACAGCTGTATGTGTATTTGACAAAAGCATATTTTTTTAAATATGCCATTTCGCTAAGCATTGTGACAATATACTCTGTTGCATTATTAAGTATACACTGTGTTTAGATGACAGTAAGTGGCTTCAGAATAAAGCGATCTTCTTGAAATTTTAGGGAAAACTAATTCAAACAATTTTGAATACGACACAATCAACAAAAACCTGAAAAGTTGAACATAACAGGTTTATTATTGACTTACAAGAGTGTGGGGTGATAAAAATAGGTTACACGCTCAGTAGCGTGTATGATGTCCTCTTGAAAGGATGACGGCATGACATCGTCGCCGCATAGAACCAATCAATCGCTGGACTGCCTGTTGAGGTATGTTGTCCCACTCTTCATGCAATGCTCTCTCAAGCTGGAGAAGAGTCTGAGGTTGTGGTTGTCTCATTCTAACGCGGCGATCAAGCAAGTCCCATAAATGCTCGATGGGATTCAAATCAGGTGAGTAGGGAGGCCATGGAGGTAGACCTGGGATATTGTTTTCGTAAAGAAACTGGTTGGTTATTCGAGCTCTATCAAGTTGCCATGAACAGTCACAAGTGGAGTCTTACCAGCGGCTGTACCGTAATTCCTCCCCAATTCCACCACCAAATGCTCTGGCCTGACTGAGACAATGAGGAACGAATCTTTCATTTACTCTTCGGAATACGCGTTTTCTCCCATCTTGACGTTCCAAAAGAAACTTGGATTCATCGGAAAACATGTGGTTATTCCATACCGGACGAGGCCAAAATGAATGTATTCGTGCCCAATCAAGCCTGTTCCTGATGTTGTAGGGCGTCAATCTGGTGCGGCAAGCTGGTCGCCTTGCGCGAAGTCCAAAAGTTTTAAGCCTTCTTAACACAGTCCATTTTGAGATTGGGTTGTTCTGTCGTATATTGTTGATTTCGGCCGTGGTCTGGCCTGCCGTTTTAAAACGATCCCGTAGATGTGACAGGCGTATAAAAGTATCTTCTCTGTCAGTGGTTTTTCTTCTACCGAGACGACGAGGTCGACCCTTTTGAGATCCGGTTGCTCTTTCACGCTGCAGTTTTACGTATACAGTTCTTCTTGTCACATTAAAATGGTGCGCAACAGTGGAAACCGAGACCCCGCCACGGATCATTCCAATAAGCTGGTTTCGTTCGTTTTCTCTTAAGCGCGGCATCTTGAAAACGTGGTAAACATAAGTTTTATCACCGACTTATTGTTTAAAAAACGATACAGGTTCGATGTGTACTTCTTTCTTAAACAAACCATTGCTGTGTCATGAGTAATTTTTAAAAAACGTTGAACATACAACACGCACACAGCAACAAAACTGCTCAAGCGAGACAAAATTTGAAAACTACTCACCAGCGACAATTGTGTCAGGTAGTCAGTGTGTAAATTTGAAGCTTATCGGTTGGATAGATTTTTGTCAATCAAGCTTTAAAAAGTGTATACTTAAAAATGCAACAGAGTATATTAAAATTTAAGCCTCAAAGAGTAGTAGAGGCACATGGTAAGACAAGCATATGTCTTGAGTCCAGGGTGAATGAGTTGGATGTTGGAATTTCCATCTTCAAATGTGTTGCTATTTTGAACGAGACATTTTTCAAAGCTTTCAAACATCAAATATTTCAAATAAATCATCAATATTTTGTGGATATAGTTCAATTTAAAATATAAAGAAAATGAAGAAAAATAGACCCTTAAATGGCGTTTTATAAATAAAAAAAGGAAATTCCGATTCTCGACTCATTCACCCTGATATGATGTTTTAAGGAACTGCTAAAACTACACTGTGTAAAAAGTAGTAATTTAAACACTATATGTAGTCAAATATACAGAAATAAAGGTGTAGTTGTTATAGGCAAGATTTCAATATAAAAACATATCATTGCTGTAAACCAAAACTAGATTAGACTACATCTGCTTAGTAATATTTTATTACTTCTAATATATAAAATAAAAACTTTAATTGGATTAATATCTTTAACTACATCTGCTTAAATGTCTTTCTATCTGTGCGAATGAGTTGGATGTACGAAACCATCATGTGATTGTGAAAGGACAAAATGCCTTTAAAAGTCTATTTTCATTTTTTTCCCCCTATATCTTAAACCAGCAAAAATTTTGAAAACTTTCCAAAAAATCATGATAATTTTATGAAATATTTCAAGTTATATTTATTAGAGGTGTTCTTTGAAAAAAACAATGCCTTTGAATATGAAGTTCAACATCCAACTCACTCAGACTGATAAAAGGGTGAGTCCAATCAAAAAAACAAAACAAAAAAAAATCAAAACACCCCAACTCAGAGATGCAACTAATGCAACTTTAGTTTAACTAGAAAAACCTGCATTAGTTTCTCCTGCTTGTCACCTTCACATTGTAAGGTTTAGGCATCATGACTGCAAGTCCGCTAGTCTCACTTTCAAACCTAGGACACATTCCTTCCTCGTCGCCTGCAAAGTTTTGCAAGGGACTCCCCAATGCAGGATCTGTGGCCAATTTGAAATGGAGCCCAACCTTCATGACGAGATGCAACAAATTTGCAGTCTGCGCCCTCTTTAGTACTGCTGATGAAACGTTCCGGCTTGAATTCAAAAGGCTCTGGCCAATACTTTGGGTCTCGCATCATCGATAAGTTGTTCGTCACCAACAGAGTTTTAGCAGGAATTTCATATCCTCCTACAAAAAAAAGTTTCAGTTCATTGAGGGTAAAACAGAAAACATGCACCCGCTTTTAAAGTTTTAAATAGCATAATAAAGAAATTAATGCATCAGAAAACTTTCTGAGCATTTACTTTGGAATGTAAAAGAAAATTTTCAAGTGGAAAAAAAATTAAAACGAACCTCAAAGGAATGAAATTCAGTTTTGCACATATTTACAATGTAATTTATGTTACTACAAGCAGCCTAAGAATTTAAAGTGGTTAATAGTTAAAGCAAAATTAGCAGTGAGAGAACAAGACAAAGATCAACCTTACCAATGGTTGTATCCCTCTGTATTTCGCGTGGTATGGCAAATGGGACAACATAATAGAGTCTCATGGTCTCCATCAAGACAGCTTCAGTGTACACAAGTTTGGACCTGTGTTCCTTGCCCAGTACTTCATCATCTAGAGAAACAATATTTCCAAAATAACCTCTTCATACACAAAAAAACAGATAGCTAAGCTACTGCAGTTGCTATTTGTGTTGTCTGTCATCTTAAGGAAGGGCAAGTGCGGTATGAAAGGACATTTCTTTTCAAACTCTTTAAAATGTCCATCTGGTGTGTTTCAAAATACATTTTGTTTGGGGTATTCAAACATACAAAAAAAGCAAGATGGCTGTCATGGCGGGTGTTTTTTGTGTGTGATCTGTCTGGGCATGGAAAACCATAACTAACGTCGTGTTTTCAAGGGGGAGAGCTGTGAAGCTGCATGTACAAGTACAAGTGAGAAACTATGTAATTCGGATGCTGTGTGATTCTGAAGCTGGCTTTCATACATTGTGAAATGCATTGATATAGAAACTATCTAACATTAAGGCCTAGAGTAACGGTATGCTGCAATATGACCCGTCCTAAAAGGAAAAAAAAATAACGTTGATTCACACTCAACAAACACAGATAATTCTCAGGAAGATTTTGATCAGGACAAAATGTTTGATAAAATATTTGCAAAACTGGAAAGTTTAGAAGCCAAGCTAAGTAAGAAAATAGAGGACAACACACATCGTTAAATAGTGTCTTTAGAAAAATTAGAGAGTACGGTCTTTGACCTACAAAATGAAATCAACCAGATTAAAAACCAAATGAGAAAAATGAAAGACGAACAACAGATTCTTGTTGACGAGGTAGAGCGGTCAACTAACCAAGTTACAGAAACAAAAGAAGAAAACAATAGTTTGGAACAATACACACGAAAGAATAATATCAGAGTACTTGGTGTAAAAGACAGTGAGAAAGAGCACCCCGAGGAAACTGAAAAGATCATAGCCAATCTTTTTAAGAAGCATTTAGGAATAAAGGTGAACGACACAGACATAGAAATAGCCCACAGACTAGGAAGATTCAGAAAGGAGAGTGAGCGTTCAATCATAGTGCGGTTCACTTCACAAAAAGTAACAAATAGGATTTTGTCGAGTTGTCGTGCCTTCAAGGGAACAGGTATTGTGTGTTTGGAAAATTTAACCAAAATGAATCTTGATCGACTGAGAAAAATCAAAGATCTAGAAGACACGGAGAAAACTTGGACAAAACGAGGTACAACATATGCACTCAACCGGGACAGTAAGATATTTAAGTTCCACCCTAAATATTCAATAGTCGAATTCAGCGCAATGCTTAATAAAAACAAAACTAACAACGTGCTCAAGGGCCATTCTCAGCCCAGACCACATCCTCGACGCAGTGAGCCTAGCAACACCGCGGAACGCTCAGCAACATCGGTATGCAAGAGTGGCTCAGAAGGCGACCTATCAGTGATCTTTCCTGCCCGAGGGACAGGCAGACCACGACAGTCCACTCCCCGTCCCGAGGAACAAAAATCAACAGTAAATGAAAATCGTCTTCCAGTTGTAAACAGACTCATGAACATAGCTAATGGTCATCGCGATGACCCACTCAAACCATAGCCTTGACCTTATTGGCTGACCCGTAAAGCGGCACGATGACGGACACACATTAGTGTGATTCTTACCACGGTCAACTCGAACTTCTTCACCATCATGAACTGCTCCAGTTTCACTTCTTTTTCTTTATCCTTTTAAAATTTAACAATTGGAAAACGGAACGGAACGGAACTGTTATTACTGGTACGCCGAAATTCCCCCCAGATGTTCCTCGTTCTTTTTGTGCTTACTACCGTAGTACTATTGCCGGCTTCTGGTGCCTTTCTGATACATTACTACATGTACAACTTCTACTATCGCCACTACTACTACGACTACATCTACGACAATTACTGTTTCTACTACGTACTATTACGACTACTCCTACTCCTACTACTACTACTACTCCTCCTACTACTACTACTACTACTACTGCTGCTGCTGCTGCTAGTACTACTACTTCTGCTACTACAACTACTACTTCGTTACTAAGTCTACTACTAACCACTACTGCTAACGCTACTACTATTTCAGTAAATATCAGTGCTTTTAAAAATTTTTTCCAATGTGTAAACACCACACAATGCCAAAAATGAATAGAGTCTAGCATGTTCCATGATACATAGGCCATTATATATTTAAGTTGGTATGTGTAATCGAGTTGGTATCAGGTAAAAAGGTGTGCATATTCTGACACAGGTTACAGCTAGCTAAGTTTTTGTTGCTTATTCACCATCAACCACTCCTTATGCAGCATAGAACTGTTTTAGCTACATGCGTCATGGATTATCGAAACCTATATCATGTATGTATATCTATTCGTTTTCTTCTTTCCCCTTTTTGTGTTAAGCTTTTTTAACACAACTGTTAAACAACTGTTGTTAAATATTTAAATCAACTAAAGTGCCCTTAGTGAGGCATATGAGAAGAAAAGCACTGAATGCAGATTTCTAGGCCTTTAGTAGTTTTGTGGGCTCGAATGCACTAGCCCATGCAAAGGTTAGGCCAATGCTGAGTATAATCTTACTTAGGCAGAGATAATCGAATTTTGACTCAATCAAGATGTGGTGTTCATTTAAGGCACATGCACGTGAGCAAAGCCCGTAAAAAACTTTATAACTATATCCACTTCTCCATAGGGCTACGGCGAGTGACTACTAAAAGTACACAGTCCCATACACTTGTTTTTCCCTTTTCTCTTAATGTCTTAACCAATCGTCAGGGTTTATGCTTTAATCTCACCCCGACAATGAACTCTCCATTGAAAAGTCATAAC